>JACXGI010003477.1:46595-61961 GCA_016801175.1 Esox masquinongy | reverse complement strand
TAATTTTGATGATTATAACTGACAACTAATGAAAACCCCAAATTCAGTATCTCAGAAAATTAGAATATTGTGAAAAGGTTCAATATTGAAGACACCTGGTGCCACACTCTAATCAGCTAATTAACTCAAAACACCTGCAAAGGCCTCTAAATGGTCTCTCAGTCTAGTTCTGTAGGCTACACAATCATGGGGAAGACTGATGACTTGACAGCTGTCCAAAAGACAACCATTGACACCTTGCACAAGGAGGGCAAGACACAAAAGGTCATTGCTAAAGAGGCTGGCTGTTCACACAGCTCTGTGTCCAAGCACATTAAGAGAGGCGAAGGGAAGGAAAATATGTGGTAGAAAAAAGTGTATAAGCAATAGGGATAACCGCACCCCGGAGAGGATTGTGAAACAAAACTCATTCAAAAATGTGGGGGAGATTCACAAAGAGTGGACTGCAGCTGGAGTCAGTGCTTCAAGAACCACCACACACAGACGTATGCAAGACATGGGTTTCAGCTGTCGCATTCCTTGTGTCAAGCCACTCTTGAACAAGACAAAAGCCTGGGCTAAAAACAAAAAGGACTGGACTGCTGCTGAGTGGTCCAAAGTTATGTTCTCTGATGAAAGTAAATTTTGCATTTCCTATGGAAATCAAGGTCCCAGAGTCTGGAGGAAGAGAGAAGAGGCACAGAATCCACGTTGCTTGAAGTCCTGTGTAAAGTTTCCACAGTCAGTGATGGTTTGGGGTGCCATGTCATCTGCTGGTGTTGGTCCACTGTGTTTTATCAAGTCCAGAGGCAATGCAGCTGTCTACCAGGAGATTTTAGAGCACTTCATGCTTCCATCTGCTGACAAGCTTTATGGAGATGCTGATTTCCTTTTCCAGCAGGACTTGGCACCTGCGCACAGTGCCAAAGCTACCAGTACCTGGTTTAAGGACCATGGTATCCCTGTTCTTAAATGGCCAGCAAACTCACCTGACCTTAACCCTATAGAAAATCTATGGGGTATTGTGAAGAGGAAGATGCGATACGCCAGACCCAACAATGCAGAAGAGCTGAAGGCCACTATCAGAGCAACCTGGGCTCTCATAACACCTGAGCAGTGCCACAGACTGATCGACTCCATGCCACGTCACATTGCTGCAGTAATTCAGGCAAAAGGAGCCCCAACTAAGTATTGAGTGCTGTACATGCTCATACTTTTCATGTTCATACTTTTCAGTTGGCCAACATTTCTAAAAATCCTTTTTTTGTATTGGTCTTAAGTAATATTCTAATTTTCGGAGATACTGAATTTGGGATTTTCATTATTTGTCAGTTTTAATCATCACAATTAAATGAAATAAACATTTGAAATATATCTGTCTGTGTGTAATGAATGAATATAATATCCAAGTTTCACTTTTTGAATGGAATTACTGAAATAAATCAACTTTTTGATGCACCTGTACATTACCTGTGAGTACTGTGTTTGAAAATATTCAGCAAGTCTATACACTGCAAAAAATATCTGTCTTATCAAGTATATGTATCTTATTTTCAGGTTAAAAACCCTACCATCTTTAAAATGTGGTATATTAAACAGCTTGTTTTTAGAAAATATGCCTTGAATATTGTGTAATTTTTCTTGTTCCATTGGCAGATTATTTCACTAATCTCAAGCAAATATCTCCTCAAATATAGTTAAATTGTCTTGTTCCATTGGCAACATTTTTTGCAGTGTAAATAAAGAACTGGTTGTTTGAATAGGCCTACAGCATTTTCTTTACTTAAGAAACACTAAGTCTAAAAAGACTAATAGTTTACATATTTGAGGCCTGAGACTTGTGGTAGCAGACAAGACTGCATGGTAAGTTGGAGCAGAGTTGACATGTCCGCTTATTATAATTGCCAAGTCCGCTTATTATAAAAGAATTTGGGCTTCTTTTTTCATAAAGTCACTAAGAAATATTGTCTGTCGCGGGTTGCATTTTTTTTGGGCCTGTTTCCAGAATGCACATGCTTGTTTTGGCTTGTGTGTTGTTTTGACCATGAGGCAAATGAACACTGAGAGTGAGTTTAAATAAAAGCTGTAGCGTCCCCATCTACTGTCTAACTCTGCTGCCTACTGTACATCTGGGATACTACCAGCTACTAGCTGTGATTGTTTCCCTTTCCCAAATGAGTTCAGTGGCTAGAGGTGCGTTCAATCAATTCACTTTTGTTTGCGAACAATTGGGCTTCGTCTGCAGCTCTAAGTTGCTTATTTTGGGATTCTTTTGACAGTCCCGGTTGCTTGTTTCTCTTGCGATATCTGGCAACACTGGTTTGGAGTGCAGTTTAGTCTAGCATTTGCCGTCTAGTCATGGACAATAGTCTTCAATATCCTGTTCACAGCACTTAATCTTTTATAACAAAGAAATTTGGGCCAAATGTACTCAGCGAAAGGAAACACTGAGCACCCATAGCTACAATAAGCTTTGTAACCTGTAAGTTGATGATAACGTAATGCAATGCACTTACTGACTCAGATGTGGCCGTTCTAATCAATGATGGACAAAACACGTATTTTGCCATCCGCTATTCAAAAACCTTGTAAGTCCATTTGAGCTTGATTTTGGTCATTTTGGTTTTGGTTATATAATACAATAACCTTATTTCTGTCACTAACAAATACAGTGGTAGGTGACAACTCTTCAATTTACTAGAAAAATCATGGCACACTGGGAAATATGCAACTCTGACAGCAGTGTTAATTCAACTCCAGATTGAGTGGGAACAAAAGTTATCTAAGGAGAGTTAAAATATGTCAGTACTTTTTAATGCAGGTGCTGTGTGCTGGATGAAGAGACATTCTGTTAAGTCCTGGCTCGGCAAGCCTGCCGTTCCAGTGGAATCAAATGCCCTCTCTCCCTCAGATGGAGCCTAGTCACCGTCACCTGTGTTTCTGATCAGTGCCCCTATTTAAGTTACTTCTTCCCCACTGTTTGCACTGTTTGCTGTTGGTCATTATTTGGTTCTCACATCACTGTAAAAGAGTTTTTGGTCTCTTGAGGTAGGCTGGCTACTTGCGTCTTCAAATAGGTGTGACGCGCACAAAATGTATGGTCGCATTTAGGTTTATGTATTGTTTGAAATGGGGATGCATTACATATATTAAAGGACACTTACTATGGTTGGCCAGTAGGGGGCAGACAGACGTGGTCGCTTGGCATTGGGACTGAATTCGATCCAAACAAACACCTGCGCATTCTGGTAACTCTTGAAGGAAAAGCCATGTTTTATTTCTCATAATTTATCCTGTTTTCCAGGTTGGTAATGTACAAAAGTACAATGGGCATTTCTGTACTTGCCTGTTAAAGTGTATGTAGAGAGTTGGAAAAGCATAGTAATTTTATTACTATGAGCTAGACAGAAAACCCATGTTGAATGTGAAATGCCATGATGGTGGTGCCTTCCTTTGAAAAAAAACGAATTTGGTATCAACACTCCTGACAATATGCCTAGGATAAATATAATTTAATTTTGTAATTGTATTGTTTAGGAACTTTGCAGTTGTTGCACTGTAAGGGTTAGCGATTAGCTAGTTCCTGTTAGCTGGCTCCAGTTAACTGTATGCTAGCTCCAGTCAAGTGTTTGTTAGTTTCGGTTAGCACTTTGCTAGCTTGCTCAGCCATATTATATTTGTGTTAACATTAAGGTAATTTGCGATTGTCTAATCCTTTTACCAGATTTTACTACACTAGCTGAACTTGAAGGTATTTATACACATATATTATACACATAAGTACAACATTACTGCTGTATAAGAACTTTGTGAAATGTCTGATGTAAAAAGGGCGTGACAATTAAATTTGATTGACTGATTAATGTGACTGTTTATTTTTTTGCATAAGACTTGCCTGTTTACTCTTCTACTAAAAATACATTACTCATCTCTTCCTTCATGATGTCCATGTTTCCAGAGTGGTTGTTTTACAAATTGTCTTTATAGACTACACTTAGTTAATCCTGTCATTCTTTAAGGGAGGATTATGTGCTATCACTAGGATTCTAACACCAAACCATTAGTTCATACTCTTTTGGCCCACTGAGTAACCATTGAGCCGGAATAAAGCATTAATAAAGGATACCTCACTATTAGGTAATTATTTTGTGTCCCTTTAAGTAATGTGATGAATTATTCTACCTTAACAATCATTAACTAATGACCCATTGGTAGCTATAAACCCTTAATAACTGATACTTCACCATTAGTTAATTATTTTGTGTCCCCTTAAGGAAAGTGATGAATTATCCTACCTTAACAATCACTAACTAATGACACATGGGTAGCTATAAACCCTTAATAACTGATACTTCACCATTAGTTAATTCTTTTGTGGCCCCTTAAGTAAAGTGATGAATTATCATACATTAATAATCACTAACTAGCGACATGAGTTCATGTTCTGTCTCAGCATGATCAAATGACAATACACTGTTCGTTAATGCATTTGTAAGTCATTAATAAAGTAGGGGTTATCATTATTAACCGTTTGTTTATGTCTTTGTTCATCATTCATTCATGTTAACTCTATTCGTTAATGATAGTTCATGTATCCTTATCGGAAAGTGTTACCGGAAGGTTTTGAGTGAGGAACAGAAGGGCTCAAATTAAGAGACCACTGCAAATTGAACGCTTCTGTTCCTCACTCAAAACTTTCCTTTTCAACTTTTTTGGAAAGGAAAGAAAAAAGTGCAGTGGTCTCTTAATTTTTTTCCGGAGCTGTATACGCCAAAAAATATAGCAAACAAAGTGTGTTTTGAGACGCCTCCCTGGCCAGAGGGAAACCCAAGGGCTGAATGAGAAGTATGAAAGGTTATGAATTATAACAATACATGGATTGTGTGTTGAGCTGTGGCCCGTATGGCACCCAACATCCTATACACTGCAGTGCACGTCTTTCAACTAAAGGCCAGTGGATCCTCGAGGAAGCAGAGCACTGCTGAGGGTTTAGGGCCTATTTTAGGACGCAGTGTTTTTCTTCTGGCTCATCTCCTGGTCTGTCTCATATTCTCTGCCAGGGGCGCGCCATTTGAGAAGGTTGATGACATTAAGTGTTTCCGTAGTGATATTTGGCCTCTGGCTCTCCAAGATATGCCCTTCCCGCTCCAGACATCCCCTGAGCCTGCAGAGGGCATGTGACGCAGCTGGCATTCCTAATGCAGAGGCTTTGTGCCCACCCGACACTCAATCTCCGACAATATAGTGCGGCGTAATGCATCATTTAACGGATGTAGTGTTTTGCTCTATGTGAGAGAGACAATGTCTCCACAGCAGATTGTTCGATTGGTGTGAGGGGAGGTAAGTGACTGCACTATGAAAATGAACAGTGTTTAACCTGTATTTTTGCTGTCACCAAAGCACTATGGAAGCCAAAACGGAGTACATCTGCTTTATGAAGAAGCTGTAGGGAAATTGAATAACTTAACGATGCTGGAGTTGACAGATCTGATATGAACACATTACAAATTGTCAACAGGTATTCCGACAACAAATAGTATAATCACAAATTGTGTATTCCTTTTGGAGCTTCCCGAACATCTCCTGGGGTAAACACACTTAACAGTCAAAATAATAATAATATTAAAAACAACCTTGTTCACGTGTCAGGAGTATTGAAAGATTTGCTCTTTTAATAAGATTCAAATAAATGTCTGAGGCTTTTTGAAAATGACACATAAACTGAAATCAGCTAATTTCCAATTTCTCTGGAGAGCAGAGCCGTATAGTTACCAATATGCTGATGTATTGCAATTGCTTTCCCTGTTACAAATGACCTGAGATATTAATATGAACACCCTATTCTGGAATCCATTTACTGTCTGTCTGGTTTCAAATCATCTCTGAATGGAAATAAATGTATTCCCTCCACCTTGCAGGTAATACTCATTAAAATAATATTAATGAAAACAGCTGCAATTCATGTTCCTTCCTTACAAAACCCTCCTTGAAATCATGCAGGAATGATGCCCTGAGATTTCAATGTTACGTATGAATAAGACTCTCGACCGAGTCTGAATTGAAACAGGTTTCCATTGTCCGGTCAGATGCAACAATCTCAGCTGGATAATCATCCTTTATTGTTTTGTGTCCGTCTACAGAATCTCACGATATCCTCTGTGGACTGGGTTTCACAAACATGTCAGGCTAATTTAATGATATATCTGTAACTATTTAATAGAGAGTGTTGTCCTAAATCAACAAATAGCTCCAGAAAAAACATACACTCAAATCTTTCCTTTTTAATTTCTTTGGAAAGGAAAGAAAAAGGTGCAGTGGTCTCTTAATTTTTTCCGGAGCTGTACAGTATTGCTCTTGTTAATTTCTTAGTATGGGTGTACCTAGTAGGAATAAAACCAGCAATACTTTCCTAAGAAACTACATTAGTATGACATGCCATGTAACTTTGCCAAGTGGAACATTGTTATTGTATATTTAGTTATTGCTATTGTAAATGTAGTCATTGTTATTGTAAATTTAGTCATTGTTATTGTAAATTTAGTCATTATTATTAAAAATGTAGCCATTGCTATTTTTAATTTAGTCGTTGTAAATGTAGTCATTGTTATTGTAAGTGTAGTCATTGTTATTGTAAATGTAGTCATTGTCATTGTAAATTTAGTCATTATTATTAAAAATGTAGTCATTGTTATTGCAAATCTAGTCATTGTTGTTGTTAATTTAAGTCTGATTGATCCTGGTGATGTGACATCATCATTCTGCTACAAGGCTCCATCGTTAAATATCAATTCAGTGGATAATCAACACTGCTGTATTTCCATTTCCTGTCTCAGTGCTTTTATTTCAACTCCTTCCTTGGTGTCCTCAGCTGGTGAGGAAACAGAGGGTTGCATCACAAAGCTGCGTCAGGGCTGGTAGGAACAGCTGTTTCTGGGAGTGACTAACAAACTGAGGCAGTGGAGCATGTTGTGCATCCAAAATGGCACCCTATTCACTACAGGGCTCTGACCAAAAGTAGTGCACTAAACAGGATGTCAGGTGTGATTGGGACATGGACTTCGGCTGCAAAGAATATGCTCACCTTAGAAAAATGTTCTACCCAGAACTTCTTTTAGGACGTATGAGAGAGGCGATAGTTCCACTTTCCAAAACCTAAGAACCGTTTTTGAAAGAAAGGGTTCTTTGATGATTCTTTGGAAGGTGTACAGAACTCTGTCTACATTTTTTTTGCATGGCATAACATACATCAACCAATCCAATCTACATGCAAAATACAGATAATAAAACAAAAAAATGCAATAGAGCATTCTGGGTAGAGCCCTTCTTGCTTATCCAATCTATTAGATTAATTGCACTGAGAAGGTTGTTCCAGTCTTGATGAGACCAGAATCACTCTTCCCTATGCTGACAGTCAGTCACATGGATTCAAATAAGCAATAAGGCACAAGAGGCAGTCAATACAACACGGCCTAGAACGACTCTCAGCATCCAGGATCTAAAGAACCCGTTTAACAGTAGAACCTCACTTTGCAAGCCAGAATAATGGGACTTATAATGGGACCATAATCACTCTGTTAGTGTATAACCAGGCCCTCCAAGAAAGATCCTTTGTATTGTAATGTATTGAGGCCCGCCCATACTGTCAGCATTCCCGGAGGAAGAGTGCACAGCGCCAGTAGAGGTTCAGAACCGTGGAGACCACGGCCCAGGAGATTCCAGAATATTCCGGAAGAGGGGGAGTGCGCACTGAAGAAACGCAGAAAGATTACAGAACATTCTGGAGGCAGCTGGGAGGGCCTGCCCCTCGTGAAGACTAACCAGGACGGTGGTACATGTGAATGCCCTGGGGTTAGCATCTCACCAAATAACCAACAACCTGTCTTGGCTTCTCCCATGGCAGACTGGGTTTGTTACTAGAGGACGTTGCCCAGAGAGCGCAGAGGCAAAGCCGCCCAATGTCACTGCCTTTTTTGTTCCGAGTGTTTCTCCATTGTGCTGCTCAATGAAATGCCCCAGGCATCGCCCTGATGACCTGTCTCAGAGTCCTTGCTCTGCCAACCCATGACACAGAGCTAAGGCTCCCCAGCTAAGGCTCCCCACGATTCAGCCACTGTGTGTGCAGTTTGCCCAACACGCCAGGCCGTTTGTTTCTTCTTCCTTCGCTGTGTATGTGAGGGCGTGCAGTGGTTGTCGTGGAGATGGCCACCGGTGGTTGTCACCGCCAGCTGGCCCAGATGGCCACCAGCTCACCGCCACGTTGTCCACATCACTCGAGCAGGTCCATTGAGGGGTTTGGCAGGCACAGTCCTGTCATTCACAAGGGGTTCTATGGAGAATCTTTATATGATGAAAAGGGGACAAACCAAAAAGCGACTAGTTTTTCCCAAAGAGTGGACCTGCGTTCCATACTGGCCATCCTGGGCTACATCTTGCTGACCCTCGTGATAAGCAGAGGTCAGTCCCAGTCTAGATCTTATTGATCCTAATGATGCAACACATTATCCGTTGAACGAGAAAGTCATTCCAACATCGACATTTCATTTCTCACCTCCTTACTGTCCTCCTTTCGTCTCCTCCTCATCTCTCCTCTATATCCTCTGATCCTTGCTCTCTTTTATTAGTCTCCTGCCTCCAATGCTTCACTGTCTTCCTATTGGTTGATTCCACATTGCCTCTAGCTCCATCTCCCTGGTCAAGGACAGGAAGAGGCTGTCATATGGGATAGAAGGTACTGTTGACTGAGACATTGAAGTGCAAAGTATTAAGTCTAGCTAGAGGAGATCGTAACTCCCCTATGCCATTCCATGTGAATATCATATGAAATAATCACTTGATATTATTAGCACTATGCATATCTCAGTGGACCTTTAAAACCCAGGTAACTGAGCGCTGAAGGAGGGTAAAACACAGTCGACAATTAGCCTGGAAATATGTGCTGAACAGTGAAGGAATGTCTATTCTGAGACATGCTGCGAGAAGACAGCTGCTTATCAGGGACTTGGGGAGAGAGACAACACGACAGCTTTGGATGCATTCGACTTGTCTGTTAAATAACGGCGGAGGGAAAACACAAGGAAAATCGAAAGAAAATAAATAAAACTCACACTAAAGTACAGTGGAGGATTTTTGTTGGGTTTGTGGCATACGAGCATGGACGAAGCGATTGGATTCATCTGTGTGAGGGGGTAGGAGGCGTAACAGAGAGATGCTGACAGGAGCAGAGCAGGTGCTACCTATTATGACAAACAGGAGCACTGCACCTCCGAAATTAAAGTTGTGACAGACGCGTTCTGCTTGATTCCCAGGGTGCCCTTGGGAATACTGTACTATCAACACTGGAGACCACATCCAGGTTGACATTCTATTATTTCCGCCACCCTCTCATTTTTTTCTTCATCATGTTCTCTCTGTCTACACCACCATTCAGAAAACTTTAAAGGCTTTAGACACCAGCAGTCAAAAACATTTATTTGTGTTGCCTTTAATGTTCCTGCAGTTAAATGAAAATGTGCTTCTCAAAATGTATAATTAACATTAGAAGATTGGGTCCCACTGAATTTTGAATGGATAGTTTGAGTGCCACTTTATACAAAGTGGGAATAAATAAGCTGAGCATCCAATCTGAGTATCAAAAAGAAAATCACTCAAATTAACATTGTGGGGTTTTTTTCACTTAAAAGTATCAGTCAGAGAAATGTCTTGTACGTAAATTTTCATTAAGTAAACATAGATCAGGACAAATTTCTCCTTGTTGCTGCGTGTTTCAATTCATTACTTAGTTGCAGCAGGGACAACTTAAGAACAGGAGCCGACAATCAAGCAAAAAGCTAAATAATTAATGAAATGTCTTGAAATGCCGTTTCATCGTCTGAGCATTTTCTTTAATCTTAGCGATGAGGCATGCTGCAGAATTTGTGCCCGAACAAGATGTTCGTGTTTCCTCCATGCCTTCTTTTCAATTTAAGGTATTCAAATTCAAATAATTCAAAACTTATTTCAAGTGTGTGTACACATAATTAGATAACTTTCAAAAGCATTAAAAGCAGAAATACCTGAGGTAGTAAACAGCTCATGAAACATGATAAATTCTTGCCCCTTGAGATGAGTCTTTGTATTCAACATATTAACATTTTAACGGCTAGCCATGTTATCCTGAGGCAGGTGAACATGTATGAACATGTATGAACATGTATGAGGGACATGACAGTAATATGTAATCATATCACCAGCGCGAAATACCATTTTCTTTGATATACTACAGTATATGTGACGTCAATATATTTCAAATGTGACCGTGTCAGACCATGAAAATACATTAACAAAGGCTTTCATTTTGTTTACTTCAAGAAGATGACGTTATTAATCAAGGAGTAACAAGTTTAAAAAATGTATCTCTTATATTGAACATTTAAATTGATTTTACAGCGTAAAATGACCTAGACCTGGCAGAATACAACTGGTATGAAAACGACTTAACACCGGTACTTCAGAATCTTCCTTTAGTTGGTCTAGACCAGGCAACACTGTTGTTTCCAGGCATTACTAATGGTGTCCCATATTTCACCAGATTGACTCGTCTGCAACAAGCTGTTCCCTGGACTTATATGAATGACTTGTATGACTTGAATGACTTGTATGACTTCAATGACTTGAATGACTTGTATGACTTGAATGACTTTTATGACTTGAATGACTTGTATAACTTGAATGACTTTTATGACTTGTATGACCACGACTCTGTTGTTCATGCCATCGTGCCCCACAATTGATCCACCTCTTTTTGGACAAGATTATTAAAAATAACTCTGATAAAACACATGTACTTTTGTACTTTGCACAGTGCCCTTATTGATCGTATGCTTTTTACAAACATCTGGGCACCTGGAAACACAGAATCCTGTCTTTCAATCAGTTGTTCCAGGACCTCAGCGCAGAAAAATGTGTTGCATAGTCTTCATTTAGTATTTATTGGGTTTGCACATTCGTAAAAGACACCTTAGTCTCACTAGACACCTTGATCAAATAAAGGTGCACTATGACACTGTGATAAAATGAAGGTTTACTATGACACCTTGATCAAATAAAGGTTCACTATGACACTGTGATAAAATAAAGGTTCACTATGACACTGTGATAAAATAAAGGTTCACTATGACACTGCGATAAAATAAAGCTTTACTATGACACTGTGATCAAATAAAGGTTCACTATGACACCATGATAAAATAAAGGAAAAATATTATTTATTTAGTTTTTATTGTTAACTTGAACACACCAAAAGATATTGTTTTCCTCACGGCTAGAGGTAATATGAGATATTATAACTCCACCACCTCTAAACTACCAAACCATTAAACTTTTATAACACCCAAATATTGACATAGAAATAGTTTTGCAGAAATCCTCACAAAGTCAGAAACAGGCATCATTTCCCAGTCAAAAACAAGCATGTAAAGCCAAACTGTGTAAATACGGAGACGCAAACACTCAAGATCAATCAATCAATCAAATTTATTTATAAAGCCCTTTTTACATCAGCAGTTGTCACAAAGTGCTTTTACAAAACACCCGGCCTTAAAACCCCAAGGAGCAAACAACAGTTGTGTTGAATTTCAGTGGCTAGGAAAAACTCCCTAAGAAGGCCGAAATTTAGGAAGAAACCTAGAGAGGACCCAGACTCAGAGGGGTGACCAGTCCTCTTCTGGCTGTACCGGGTGAACATTTAAGAGTACAGATACCCAAAGATACCCATCAAATGAAAAAAAGAAAAAAAAGTGAATGCTGCAAGCCCCAGAACCTCATTTCAAATATCATCTATCTTTGTAGAGAAACCTGGGACAGCCAAGTTTCTGAAATCTAACATTGTCCCTGGAGTGTAAACAACTCCCGCTCGTCCGCGGCATGTCAACTTATTCTAATCTATCTTTTAACTTGTAATTTTCTCCATGAGTGCAGTGACGATGGCTCTCCTGTTTCCCACTGGGTAGGCCCTGACTGCAGAGCAATCTGTTAGAATATCAACAAAGGACCTCATCGGTAAGCATCATTAGTCCTTCTTCCCTCTTGCATACTTAAGCTCTGTGGAGCCGAAGTGGAGGAAAAGTATTTTACTTTTCACTTTAGGGTATGGAGACTGGCAATGATGTGCAAAATAATAACTTTTTTTTCTCCCATGTTCCTCGGGGCAGAACAGATCATGCCTTGCCTAAAAATACCAACAGTTTGTGTTGGGCTTCATGTTATCTTCTCGGTGAACATTACCCCTGGTCTATGGCAACGTTTACCACGTTACATGAAGTTACACACGATGGCAAAGGTGACAAATTCTGTCCAAAACATCCACACTCTAAAATCACCAGCAGACACATGCTTGGTTGGAGTAGAACACTTTCATTCTTGTCCATGTCTAGATTCTGAAGGAAACGTTTTAACAAAGGACGTCATATAACATTTTCAACCTTGTGTGGATGGAACATTATGTTGATAGCTTGTTGAGCTCATTACCTACTCATCACAACTCTCTGATATAGAGTGCATGTCTTGTTGTCATGGCGATTTCAATCAGCGCTGTCATAGGACATTTGCCGTCCAATGGATGTCCTCTGCCTCTGTACCTCTGAGTTCCCCGGGTCGCTTAAACAGGGAGAGAGATGTTTTATTTAGTGGGATGAAACTCTTTTAATTTTGCGTCATGATGTTTTGAGGGAGAGCTGTGATGAGGTACGTGAATCACAACTCATCATTTTCCAAATGCCCGGTTGCCACATTCAGGGTTAGTATTGACTCGTTCTACTCATTCAGCATTCAGCAGACGTCAATTTCCAGAACATTCATCTTTAGATGGCTAGTTGGCACAACAACTCCCATCATTCATAATTAATACACTAGTTTTTACAAATTTAAGTAGCTTTTAGCAAAGTCATCGCTAGAATGGACAGGTCAGGCACATTGTTTAGGGTGCCCAAAGTTTTCAGAAATTTTTTAGGGACTCTGCTGTCTTAGCATCAATCGGACGCTGGGACAGTAAAGGTACCAGAGGTGGCACAAGGAAGTACTAGCATTAGGACGTGCTGAGCGTTTGATCACGGTCTGGGGGTGGGCAGTTCATAAAACACCTGTAAGCCTGTGGGGTTTCCAGAGGGAGCCTTCCATTTTGTCTGGATACCATTTCTACGTCTCTGCATGCAGTATAAGCCTATAGGTCATTCTATAGGTCATTCTATAGGTAATTCTATAGGAGGGAATGCAGTATAAGCCTATAGGTCATTCTATAGGTAATTCTATAGGAGGGAATGCAGTATAAGCCTATAGGTCATTTTATAGGTCATTCTATAGGAGGGAATGCAGTATAAGCCTATAGGTCATTCTGCAGCGTCAGGCACAATGACTACAAGTCTAAAGATACACTATTATATCCCTTTAAATAAAGGTCAGATTAAATGGAAGCCCCAGTCTGTTGCTTCTTTCAGGTCAGTGGTCAAACCAGGAAAAGAGGTTTGGCTGAAAACAATAGTGACTGCATTCATAATGGGCACCCTAAACCCTATATGATGCACTTCTTTGGTCAGAGCCCAGTGGTCACAAGAAGCGCACTTCAGAGGGATTAGCCATTTGGGACACGACCAGTGTTACCGCCTAGCGTCGTGGCCACAGGCGTGTGAGTAAGCGTGTTTGAGTTATTGAAATGTATTCATCCCTGCTTCAGTGTCTGTGATGTAGCGGAGCATGGGGCCATTGTAATGGCTGTCAGGGGCTGTCAGGGGCTGTCAGGGGCTGGCATGCCTCGCTGAACTGAAGACAACATTTTCTGTCTCACTGCCTCCCTGCTGTCCGGCTCCCCTACCTATAGTACCCGTCTGTCTGCTTATCTCTATGTCTGTCTGTCTGCTTACCTAAATGTTTCCTCGCTGCCTCTGCTTCCCCTGCCTCACAGCTGATGCTGTTTGGATGTCTGAGTTATATAATGAGACAGAGAGAGAGACAGAGAGACAGAGAGAGAGAGAGAGACAGAGAGACAGAGAGAGAGAGAGAGACAGAGAGACAGAGAGAGAGAGAGACAGAGAGTGGGGAAGCCATAGATGTCCCTTGTGATCTAATACTATTCATCTACTGAACAGTGCAGGCATACCTAGGAATGTTGTCTAGTGAATATTCCGTTGTAGAAGATGTTTTTAAATTACCCATTTGACAACAGTCTACCTACTTCTCACATTGTCTGATTATTGTTGTACTTATAGCAGCAATCAGCTGTTGATCAGTAACAACTCCCTGTCAAAGCTGGAGAACAGGGATAGAGAAATGCACCACAGAGCTGAGGGCAGAACAGTTGAACTAAGCTCATATGGCTCATAAGTCCATACGTTTCTGCCCTGCTTTACCTTCACCTTACTACCTTTACCTTACTAATATTCTGCTCACATTAGATGTTCATACGATTAGATGTTCACATGATTAGATGTTCACATGACTAGAAGTTCACATGATGTTCACATGACTAGATGTTCACATGACTAGATGTTCACGTGATTAGATGTTCACATGATTGGATGCTCACATGACTAGATGTTCACATGATTAGATGTTCACGTGATTAGATGTTCACATGACTAGATGTTCACAAGATTAGATGTTCACATGATGGGATGCTCACATGACTAGATGTTCACATGATTAGATGTTCACGTGATTAGACGTTCACATGACTAGATGTTCACAAGATTAGATGTTCACATGATTGGATGCTCACATGACTAGATGTTCACATGATTAGATGTTGACGTGACTAGATGTTTATGATTAGATGTTCACGTGATCCATGGAGATCCTGTAAGTGTGTTGGTATTGGTCATATGTTAGGGTGTGTGAATGACTGATGCAGTATCTATTATAGAAGCTGAGTATTATGATCCAATTGAATGTTAAAAACAAATTTTCTGCATTTCTTGACACTGTGTGGATGGTGAACCTTGCGTAGATTGGTGCCATCGGAAATCCCCTTTAAATGTCATTCACCCTATGGTGTTGAACATTAAGCCCTCAGTGTGTCAACAGTCAAATCTCCTGGTGCTTTTCTGTTGGTACCAGTCAGGAGGAGGACAGACAACCTAAACATGCCCAAGAAGAGAATACATTCTACATTCTCCATTTCAAATGAACAAGACCTGGCTGTATTTTACTACTACTGCTCATTTATTAACACAGCCACACCCTGTCTGTGAAATGGGATTTTAAACTGTACCTAATCTGACCACATGACTGACCCTTAATACTAACCCTAATCTGACCACACAACTGACCCTTAGTACTAACCCTCATCTGACCACACAACTGACCCTTAATACTGACCCTTATTTGACCACACAACTGACCCTTAATGCTTACTAACCC
>JACXGI010003477.1:22324-46495 GCA_016801175.1 Esox masquinongy | reverse complement strand
TATTTGACCACACAGCTGACCCTTAATGCTTACTAACCCTAATCTGACCACACAACTGACTCTTAATACTGACCCTTATTTGACCACACAGCTGACCCTTAATGCTTACTAACCCTAATCTGACCACACAACTGACCCTTAATACTGACCCTTATTTGACCACACAGCTGACCCTTAATGCTTACTAAGCAGGGCTTGACATTGGCACCCGCCCACCCGCCAAATGTGGGTAGAATTCGGCTGTGGCGTGTAACTCAGTCACTCTTACTAGCCACTTTGGCGGGTGGCATTCTATATATCTATACACAGGGTTTTTCCTGCATGCAAAGCTCAAAGGTGACAGCCTTCCCAAAATCTCGCACCGCCTCTGTGTGTTGGCATGGTAAAACATGATTTTGCGCTCATAAAATACCAGCGAAACACTGCAGCTAAAATGACGGTAGGAGGAAACTTTTTCCATATTGAGTGTTGCCAGGTGGGGTGTGTTTCCTACACAATTGGGCAATTTTTAATGGGCTCGGGCAGGTCGATTTTTTTCTAGAGTCTGTGGCAGAGGTCAGTGAAATCAGGCAATCTTGCATACAGGACCACACGGGTCCAGACATCGCGGAGATGAGTAAAGTCGGAAAAACAAGTGGATCCTAGTTTTCTTTTACACCCAAGCATGTCAAAATATTACATTTAAACTTCACAACCTCAAACTACATCTAATCCGCATAACATTTTTTAAAACTTTTCAGGTGACTTCTAGGATTACAGATTTGTTTTTAAAGAGAGATCGCGACACAAACGAAGATGACTGGTGAAAAGACCATCAAACTAGGGTATGTACTATCACCAAAAACATTAGGCTATATTGCAATATATAGAGAAAAAATATATGTAATTAACATATTTAAGTCACTAACAATATAAACATATGAACGTGAAGACGCTGGATCAGCGACAGCAGCAGAGCCAAGTACAGCTGAAGGAAGTCGAGGAAGATTAACGATGTGGCGTCAAGGCAAGGATGGGAAAAATAACCTGACAAGGCTGCAATAAATACAGCTCTGTTTCGTTTTTTATGCAGGTCTATATTAACAAGAACATAGCATAACAAAAATAGACAACAATAATTTTGACTGCAATTAATTATAAAGCTGATGAGTGATTTCATATTTCTTTTTAAATAACATGTTAATAGTTCTAGGTTATGTTAAGAATAAATATATTGCTTGCATATTTTGGTTGATATTAGGGAGGACATTGTAGCGTGCAGGCCAGCTGACAGTCTTGCCTGGGCCCGGGACAAGATAATCTTAGATGGGCCCTTTAATGTCAACCCAATGTCAGTTCTGCCCCCCCCCCCTACCCTGGGCCCGGGACAACAGACCCGTTTGCCCCCCCCCCCCATCGGTGGGCCTGGTAGTGTGCATTAGCTGCTCAAGGGGACATGGACAACAGGGCAGATTTAACACTATAATAGTTGTCTTTTTCAAGTGTGTAGCCACATTATATGAAGTATTTCACAGAGGGGTGTCCGGTAGATTGGGGTACCACATTCACCTAATTTTGAGCCTGGAGAACCCCTGTATGTACGTATGTATGTATATATGTATGTACACACACACAGACACACACACATATATATTTATATATATATATATATATATATATATATATATATATATGTATATATATATACACACACACACACATATTTTACAATTGTAAACTCATTGCAATGATAGTGACACTAGGAGCTATGTCCCTAAAACTCCCATAAGCACTATGCAGTGTTTGAATCTGTTCCATTTGTGTTAGGCCTATTGCCTTGCGCGCCAGTGACCGAACGAGTGAACAAGACAGGCTAAGATGTAGCACACCATAGTCAAATCTAATCAAATAAAACGTGATTTCCCAACAACAAAATGGTGACTAGTGAAAATGCTGAGTGGCTAGTAACTTTGGAAAACCACTAGCCACAGTGGCTGGTGAGCAAAAAAGTTAATGTCAAGCGTTGTTACTAACCCTAATCTGACCACACAACTGACCCTTAATACTGCACCTTATTTGACCACACAACTGACCCTTAATACTGACCCTTATTTGACCACACAACTGACCCTTAATACTGACCCTTATTTGACCACACAGCTGACCCTTAATGCTTACTAACCCTAATGACAAACATAGTTTGATGCATTTTTCATAATTTCTGGTTCCTTTCCATGTTGATTTTCTGGCAAGAACCTTTAGCCCTCGGAGATCATTGGTTTTCACTTCATGGTCAGCGACCAATCAAGCAGCCTGACAACCCACATGCAGTATCAAGCTCCTACCTGAGCTGAAGCCCACATTTGTTGCTCCCTCTTCCTCTCATCTGCTGTCTCTTTATTTCTCTCTGTCCCTCTCTCCCACCCGCCATCTCTTTCTTTCTTCCTCCCTCCTTCTGTCTGTCTTAATCTTTTTGTCTGTCTCTTTCTCCCAGCTCTATGTACTACCTCACAGTGTTCCAGTTACATTGTGTGTTGCCTAAGTGAACTAGTACAGTTAAATACTTCGGTTGTGACAGCAGATAAAATGTTGATGACTCCCGGAAAAACTACTGCACTACACAACATCCCAACGCAGGTGAAGGGACTTCCCTGATTTATTGTCAGTCTCCACTGCCAGATGTCTACAAGACCTCGAACGTCGCTGTCATAAATCAGTGGCTGACACATGAAAAGTTTGATAGAGGTAGTCTTTTATTTATTTGCCTTTGCTAATGTACAACTGTCACGCTCTACTCTGTTCTCTGCTGTCCCTTAGACGGGGTTGTGTGCACGCGTGTGTGTGTGTGTGTGTGTGTTGGTGAGGGGAAAACCATTGTCCCTGATAAGGCTTATCTTATCCCATTGTTGTCTGGGTTACACTGTCCTTTTCAGGAATGCAAATCTTTTGAAAATGAGATGCTTTTTCAAACACTCCCATTAGATCAACGAGGGGGAAAACAAAGTCAGTGTAGGGCTGAGTCCCGCGTCAATGGGGGATGAAGTCAAGCAATGTCAGTGTTGGGATGAGTCACATTAACAATGGATGAAGTCAAGCAATGTCAGTGTTGGGATGAGTCACATTAACAATGGGTGAAGTCAAGCAATGTCAGTGTTGGGAAGAGTCACATTAACAATGGATGAAGTCAAGCAATGTCAGTGTTGGGATGAGTCACATTAACAATGGATGAAGTCAAGAAATGTCAGCATAGGGATGAGTCCACATTGACAGTGGAAAAGGACTGCATTACGTATAAATATCATTGCATACATACATACATCTTTTAGGTATGCAACTGAATCAGAGGAAAATAAAATAACAATAAGCTTTGCTGTTTCCAGTGTATAATTTGTCATTTCACCGGAGTCGTGTAAAGTGTGTTTCCATTATTCTGTATGGCCACACAGGAGAGAAGTTTTCAGAGAAGCTATATGCATAAGCTTGTCTCATTACATAAGAAAATAAAAGAACTGTGTGATTGCTTGTCTCATTATATTACCAAATACAAACCAACACTGTTTACTGAACCTTGCCAGCTACTAGGTTTTTAAAAAGTCCAAACAGCAGGTTAGGGTGTGGGGCCACTGAATGACCCAACGTCGTAGTTAGACGCTGTAATTGGCCGGCACAGTCCAGGTTTGAGACGTTGTAATTGGCCAGCACAGTCCAGATTTGAGACGTTGTATTTGGCCGGCACAGTCCAGATTTGAAACTTTGTAATTGGCCGGCACAGTACAGGTTTGAGAATTTGTAATTGGCTGGCACAGTACAGGTTTGAGACATTGTAATTGGCCGGCACAGTACAGGTTTGAGACATTGTAATTGGCCGGCACAGTCCAGATTTGACACTTTGTAATTGGCCGGCACAGTCCAGGTTTGAGACATTGTAATTGGCCGGCACAGTACAGGTTTGAGACATTGTAATTGGCCGGCAATGGCGGACCTGCCAATTCTGGTGTTCTCTGGCGAATGCCAGTTGAGCTGCACTGTGCTGGGCTGTGAGCACAGGTCCCACTAGAGGACGTTGGGCCCTCATACCACCCTCATGGTCAGAAACATGCACACCAGTAGCGCGCTGGAGGTCATTTAGTAGGTCTCTGGCAGTGCTCCTCCTGTTCCTCCTCGCACAAAGGAGCAGATGCCGGTCCTGCTGCTGGGTTGATGCCCTTCTACGGCCCTGTCCAGCTCTCCTCGTGTAATGGCCTGTCTCCTGGTATCTCCTCCATGCTCTTGAGACTGTACTGGGAGACACAAACCTTCGTGGGACGGTACATATGGTTGTGTCATCCTGGAGGAGCTGGACTACCTGTACAACCTGAATGGGCTGCAGGTACCGCCTCATGCTACCAGTAGTGACAAGGACACTAGTAAAACGCAAAACTAGAGAAAAATCAGTCAGTAAGGATAGGGAGAGAGCAATTGTCTGTGGCTTCCTAACTGGACAGACTGATAACCCTGAAGTTTACCTGACTTGGTGTTTTACTGTTTTACTTATTATGTGTTCCCTAATTTGTTTTGAGCAGTGTATAATACAATGCATTTTAAATGACCACATTTTCAGAGCAAAAATGTAATATCCACTCTTAGCTGCCAATTTAAGGATCTGCAGGCTTTAAATTCTATGGAGTACTGACAAGGTCAAAGAGGTTTTTTATTGCTATAAGTCATGTAAATTATGGTTGAATCGCTGTCACATAGAATATTGCATCATAATAAACATCTGTGGGAGACATTCCAAAGATTTGCTTTAGAGAATGATTAAACACATAGCTGCATACAAGCAAAGGAAATTAAGTCTTATCTTAAGCACCTTACAATATAAAAATGAACCAATTAATTTTCTTTGTGGAAATTTATATGTAAATAAAGTTGGGATAGATGTCTTCACCCATACCGATATAGAGTTATGAAAAGAGAAGTGATAAGAAGCATCTTATCTTGAATGGTTTCTATAGAGGACTCATACTGTATCTGCAGTGATGAATAGGACATAGTACAGTTCGCATGGAACCTAAATACAACTCAGAAAACAGGGTGAGGAATATTGGACTTAATGCAACACACTGATGAGAATGTATCCCATTTAATACATACATTAACTCTGCAAGTTGTTTATCATTCCCCACAAAAGGTGAATTTTGAATGGCCTCAGACGTTTCTGAACAATGTCATTTTTTCACCAGTCTTCATTCAGTAAGAGTGATAATTGTGAAATCCAGAATATTGCTGAATGTCGTTTTTTTCTTAAGATTTCTACTCTGTCTCTGTAGCAGTTGCAATGACAGTGACCTGACCAAGCTATAAATAGTATCAGTGATTTGTCTTTGGTGGCTGACAGCTCCAATGGCCAAATTCCCTGATGAAGAAGAAAGAGTTTTTTTCACGTCA
This sequence comes from Esox masquinongy, assembly GCA_016801175.1. Taxonomy (NCBI): domain Eukaryota; kingdom Metazoa; phylum Chordata; class Actinopteri; order Esociformes; family Esocidae; genus Esox; species Esox masquinongy. The sequence continues at coordinate 41,089 of JACXGI010003477.1, read as the reverse complement.
GAAATGGAACCCTATTTCCTACTTAGTGTTCTTTCTGTTGACCAATGCCTTATACAACTCTGGTGTAAAGTATTGCACTTCATATGGCATAGGGTGTCATTTGAGACGCAGCCCAGGAGAGGACAGAGAGGGCCCACAGGAGGCAAGTACCATTTACCTCCACTGTCAAGATCCACTTCCTTCTGACATCAACTTAGACTGGCTGGTAATGAGAACTGGAAGATTCTCTATTCATCCCAAATGGTCCTCTTTTCCCTATATAGAGCACTACTTTAGTACAGAAGCCTATGAGCCTTGCTCAAAAGTAGTAAACTATATCTTGCTTTGGGATACTATTCTGATTCTGTCTGGCCTACAGAACTGACAATGGCTTGTTGGCTGGCCCAAACCTTCCTAAAGAACTATCTGCTGCCCCAAAGCATATTACAGATGGAATGGCTGGCCCAAACTTTCATACAGATTGAATTGCTGCCCCAAAATCTCTTACAGCATCGTGGCTGCCCCAAAACCCTCCACAGAATGAATGACTTCTCCAAACCCTACTGGATCTATAAATAATTATTTAAGTTGTGTTATTCAGTATGCCGAACAATAGACAGAATTCCACTACATTATAACTGTGTGAGTGTAACATTGTGAGCTAGCCCTGCAACGGTTGGGATTCCCTGAGGTTTTAGTCAACTGTTGTTAATAGGAACAAGGCCATATGGGACTGTTTCACACCGTCACTAACCATTGTCACATAACATGGAACGACATAACACAGCTCTTTCTATGAACTGGAATGACACACTCACTCACGGTTGCACAAAAAGAGCCGAGAGCAAACCTGCCTCAAAATGTTCCATTCAGCCTCCTCCTCGACATTATAGACATCACTAAAAGAGCAAAGAAACCCTTTGTGAGCTGAAATGAAACATTAAAGATCTCCAAGAGCGTTTAGTTATTATAGTTCCATGTAGAACTTCATCAATCTGGAAGAATCTGTGAGGAATTGTGTGTGTATCTGGTGAGACTACATAAGGAGAGACTGTGTATGTGCACAGGACGATCGTCAGGTGTAATCAAAAAGAAAAGGAAATGGGAGCTGGTGATGGGCATTATGTGTCTTTCTGGAACACTGGTTAGTGTGATTCAATCCATCTAAAACATCTCTTTAAATGGCTCTGGCTAGGATACATGTAGATCAGATTGTGAAATGCACTTCTGGATTCATAGCATTAAGCCTGGCTTAATTATAAGATTATAATTATGGCAAAATATAACGTTATTGCAAAAATGGGTCTGCAGAGAATCATTGTTTTTAGCCTAAGGATATACAACTGTTTCACTATTTGGATTTGGATCCCGACATTCCCCATGAAAACCCGTTCAGAAAGAGCGTTTCGCTTGTGACCAGCCATCACTATTTAGAACATAACATAAAAGTTATTTACGTGTTCTCCTGTCATGAATATTCATCATTGCTCTTCAGGTCAGCATTGAGACGTTTCTCACCAGACAAGATTCAGGAAACAAACACACAAAACATTTTGTGAAAATTCATTTGCCTTGTTTACAAACATTGGAGTAAAACAAGCTGATATTTTGAATTCTCCTTAATTGAACCTAACATATTTATGCGTTACAGTATTTTTCAAGTGTCAATGCATACATGTCATGACTTAATAGGTCCACTAAATGTATGTGGTAACGTCGTCTTGCCCCTTTGAGTGTGTAATTTTTACGCTGCTCAGCTGAAGGGACAGCTGAAATCTACTGGGCGAGCAGGACAGTGCTGTATAACCCTGTTATGGGTTGACATTCCCCAATCATACCCGATTCTCAATACATTGGTCAGAAAGCAGCGCACTACATAGGAAATAGTGCACTATTCAGAATGCGGCCTCTCTCTCCAGTCCAATTTAGCAGTGGCCCCTATCAGTCAACCCAGCAGTGGGCCTAGAAGTTAATACATTTTACATTGTATCCTCTTCACCATGCAGCCACCCCTCTGCACACCTCTCAGACCTGCCTCTAGGCTGTACGACCCAGTGTTTAGGAATCAGAATACTGAAGTGTCTTTTAAAACATGCCCAGGCATTTACAGTTTCAATGAAAACTGTCAGAGTGTTTGGATTCAGGGCTGGGCACCTGCATAGCTGGGGTGGGCAAGTATTAGAATACAGGTACTGATTGTCACGCAGTTTGCCACATCAGCTAACAATTATAGAATTGTAAGCCAGCTGTCTACACTTGTAGAACTAAGGGCGTATGTCCAGGGTCTCTGACCTCAAGATGGCCCAAATTGATTTTGTTAGTCTCATTCTCCCACAAGGTCTTTTCAATGTCTGTAGAATTGCAACAATGTAGCTTTAGCATTTGTCTTTGCTCCATGATCATATAGGTAGAACTGCAGGAAAATGGGTGTAATTGATGAACTTTAAAGCTACCACAATTTCTCTACTCCCAATTCCAAAATGAGCAGAACTGAAGGTACAGTAATTAACTTTATAACTTGACATTCGTCTCCTGTAACTTACATCAAGGTGATGTCCCCCTTCCAACCATATCTTGTCTAGGGCCCCAAAAAGGCTGTTTAGATTGAACAAACCAAATATATTGATTTGCTGTAGTGATGGGCATTTCAGCTCTTTTCAGTGAGCCGGCTCATTCAGCTCAGCTCACCAAAAAGAGACGGCTCTTTCGGCTTCCAAATGACTTGTCAAAAAAATATGTATTTTTACAAGTCAAACAGTTTGCGATAGTTTGACTATGATTGGTGTTAAAACAATTCTAATGAAATTATTAAATGAAATCATATACTAACTTAACCACAATGTATTTAAAATGCATTGGTTTGTTATGAAAAAGAATGCTAATAAACATTTGCGTTTAAAGTAGAACTTTTTAATGTATATAAACAAAGTGCATATAAATCTAACCATTCAAAACGAATACAATCTGAACAGCATAATCCGAATGCTTTTGTACCTGTGAACTGTGTGTCCAGGTGTCCCATAGAAAGGATAGACATTTTTGATAGGCAACTTGGACATTAGGGAGCACTTATTGAAATTGAAAGTTTTGCACTGTATGGTCATTTTATGTATATTTTATTACATTCTACTGTATGCACAACGTGCACTCATTCAGGCCTATTTATCTATAAGAATAAAATAGGCCACTGATTCATAACAAACCCATCAGTGAAAATGAGTGTCGGTGAGTGAACTTGTGCTTTCCTCCATGATTTTCGACGGTGTGTAATTGTTTATGGAAGTATTTTGTCCAGCTGCTTTGATAAGTGTCCAACAGCCTGTACAAATGATGTCCGTGATTGTAGTTGTTATTTACAGTAACGAATGAATTCAAACGTGTTATTGAAGACTGACATCAGTCTGCGTGGTCGGGCCTTAGTACTTTTAAACTACAACAACTTTGTTTATTTTGTGCTAAATGTCACTTTTGTTTTGCTGTTTTGAACACCCCTTGATTACCTACTAGAAATTAGCATGTAATTCAATGCATTTCTTTATTTTCTGTGAAGTTTAAACAAATGGCTAATGATAATGGCTCTGTCTGTGATGCTGAAATATGCGTCAAAATAGATACGATGAAAGGTGTTTTCACAGCCCAGTCTTGTTGCGCACTGGTGCAGTTTATGCACAGTGTGGCTATAAACGGGAAATTACGGTAGTCTGAACAGACAGTCAGAACGAATTATGGTAGTCTGAGCAGACAGTCAGAATGAATTACGGTAGTTTGAGCAGACAGCCAGAACGAATTACAGTAGTCTGAACAGACAGTCAGAACGAATTACGGTAGTCTGAGCAGACAGAACGAATTAAGGTAGTCTGAGCAGAAAGTCAGAACGAATTACAGTAGTCTGAGCAGACAGAACGAATTACGGTAGTCTGAGCAGACAGAACGAATTACGGTAGTCTGAGCAGACAGCCAGAACGAATGTGTGTGCTTGAGCATTTAGGCCTATGTTATTTTATTTTTTCGTTCTTTGAATTAGTTAACTCTATTCATTTAAATCATTTGATTATTCGTATCTTAATTTTTAAAATATTTTTATAATTAGATTCGGCTCGCTTCCGACTCGTTTGCGAACGACCCATCACTAATTTGTTGTAGAAGAAGATATACATTAACACATTCAGTTAGTAGAAGGCATTTTGTTTTTAAACACTAAACAGTGTGCTGGGGTGTTGTTTTAACAGTTTATTTCCCAGCATGCCTTTTAAGTGAATGTCAGCAATATCCACCCATGACGGTGTTCGTTGTGAATTAATCATATCTTCAAAGTAACCCAGTGATGACCACATATGTATGATACATTTCTTCAGTTGTGGCCTAGTCTTCTGTGACATCCAGGTTGAACAAGACCTGCAAGTCACCATGAGCTGCTATGAATAGGATAATGATTAGGCTATATAATTCATAATTCACGTTCATAATGCTTACGGCTTCTGAACAAGTTACCTAACATGTACTAATAATATATTACATTACTCCTGCCAATTTACCCCTGCCTACCCCCCCTCACCAAGACGGTGATACAAGCGTTTCTGCATTTCACTGTTATGAAAAGTGTCGTCTACTGTACTGTGCAATAGTCTTAGGCACCGGAAAGTCAAACTAAAACCATTTATTTGGGTACTGTTTATTTGGGTATTCGTTTTTTAATTGAATAAACGACATGTTGTCGAATATCCAATGATGTCCAGCTCTTGTTGCTGCATTTCACTTCTTATTTTCTCTAGAACCACACATATAGTCGAGCTGTAACATGAAGTCCATGTTACTATTGTGCAGTTCTGTGCCCTGATCTGTTTAAACCTTCATTAAAACCACTCAGCTGGAATCATAACTGTCTGTCATCTGGGCACAATGGCTCAAACTGATAACATGCTGGAAAACCGCTGAGAAAATACAGTCCAACAGGTCTCACACACCAACCTGGTCTCAATGGAATATATAAACTATTATACGGAAATATTTGGCACCCAATTTCGAATGATTTGTTACATTACATTAGGTTACATTACAATGCACTACCAAAACGTATGATACATTATGAATTGGCTAAAATGTAACAATCTGACAGATTTGGAGCGCTTTTGCAAAGAAGAGTGGGCAAATATTGCCACATCAAGATGTGCCATGCTAATAGACTCCTACCCAAAAAGACTGAGTGCTGTAATAAAATCAAAAGGTGCTTCAACAAAGTATTAGTTTAAGGGTGTGCACACTTATGCAACCAGGTTATTGTAAGGTTTTTATTTTTCATTTTTCCCCCTCGAAGATTTCAGTTTGTTTTTCAATTGAATTGTACACATTATAAGTCACATTAAAAGTGGAAAAAGTTCTGACATGATTTATCTTTATCTCATTCTTTTACATCACAAAAACCTGGCATTTTAACAGGGGTGTGTAGACTTTTTATATCCACTGTATGTTACAAATGCTATTAAAACGTATCATATGTTACGAACACTACGACAACGTATGATATGTTACGAACACCACTGATATGTGTCATATCTTACGAATTCACACACAGTTCGTAGTATTCTCGTAAAATAGTTTACATATTCCAATGATTATTGCTCCCATGTTACTTCACCTAATGTAATATATCTTGTGAATTCGGCTGTCAAAGATTTTCGTAAAATAGTTTACATATTCCAGTGAGATCAGGTTGCACACACACCACTTGCAAACATTTTCCATCATGACATCTAAAATTTAACAATAAAGTGTAGCTTGTATTTGATGTGTTTACTACATTAGACCTGCCCATTAAAAACTCCATGAACACCCACCAGTGTACTCCAGTTGAGAAGACTTTGGTAAGTAACAAACTGGAATAAAATCAAAATATGTAAAGGTTTTTCTCAATCTAATTTCCGTGCCTCTTCTTCTTCTTATCTATGGCAACTTCTTGAGGAAAAGCTGTCAATGAAAAAGTCGAGGAGAGTGGAAATGTACGAAAATATATTTAAATAAATATACTGGACTTCGGATATCATAACTAGTAGACCCCAGTCCGTCAGGTTAGACAACTTCACCTCCTCCATCCTGAACCTGAACACTGGTGTTTCACAAGGCTGTGTGCTGAGCCCCCTCCTGTACTCCCTCTTCACCCACGACTGCATTCCTGTACACAGTTCCAACACCATCGTCAAGTTCGCAGATGACACCACGGTGGTAGGCCTGATCAGTGACAATGATGAGTCAGCCTACAGAGAGGAGGTCTAGCGCCTGGCGGCTTGGTGCACTGACAACAACCTGGCCCTCAACGCAAAGAAAACCAAGGAGTTCATTGTGGATTACAGGAAGTCTAAAGGTTGCAGTCACGCCCCAGTTCGCATCAACGGTACTGAGAGTGTGCCCAACTTTAAATTCCTGGGTGTCCACATCTCCAAGAATCTCTCCTGGACCCTCAACACCTCAACCCTGGTCCAAAAGGCGCAGAAGCACCTGTAGGTTGTGAGGAGGCTGAAGACGGCCTGCCTGTCTTTCCAGATCCTTGTGAACTTTTTCCACTGCACAATCGAGAGCATCCTGACTAACTGGGCCACAGTGTGGTTTGAAGGATGCTCTGTGGCCGACTAGAAGGCCCTGTAACGGGTGGTGAAAACAACCCACCAAATCACTGGTGCCCACCTTCCAGCCGTCATAGACCTCCAGCGCAATGCAATCATCAGAGACCCTTCACATCCATGCCACAAACTGTTTCCCCTCCTCCTATCAGGCAGGCGGTACAGGTCTCTTCGTTCCCGCACCAGCAGGCTCAGGAACTGTTTCTGTAACTCTGCTGAACTCTGTGACCCATCACTAACCAGACCCCCCCGCCCACCGCTTAGTACCGCCTCCCAGGGACCTTGTTGCACTACTCCCTTTGTACTACTGGACTCTGACACTGCTTTATAATGTCTGAAAAAGGACGTTTTTCAGTTGCTACAGTACATGCACATGTCTACCTCAGGAACCTCACTGCTGCCATCCCTGCATTTCAGTTGCACATGCTACCTTCAATCTGCCTTCACTGCGTATTTAGAATTGCCATTTGTACTTGCATTTGCCTTCATTGCACATCTATACATCCCACTTGTAACATACATTATACTTATACTTGTAAATTTCTTCCCTCTTCTATTTGCACTTCTGCTTAGATGCTAAGTGCATTTCGTTGTACCGGACATGTACTGTTCAATGACAATAAAGTTGAATGTAATCTAATCCAATCTTATGAGGTGATCCTTCTCCTGACTTCTCCACTTGTGCGCTATGAAAGCAAACGTTTGAAGAAAATGATCCTTAAAATACGTAAAAATCAATGAAGTGATAAAAACAACATATTTAGTTGTGCAAGATATTTTATTGATAAAACTTAGTTAGCAAATTGACTCAAAGAGGTTGTGGCAGATTGAAAATATTTCCCCGATATACTTGAATATCCTCTATAAAGGCTGAGGAAGAGAGCACAGTTCCACAAGCCTAGTAATCAATTGACTTCACCTAAACCACTTGATCACATCAGTTTCCAGGTCACAGAGGAGAGAGGATTTAGGGATAACTTTAGCATTTTAAGAAAACGTCTAAACCAGGATAATGGAAACATAAAAACTAGTGTTTCAAATTTCAAAGTTAGGAGACTTGAGTGTTTACCATGAAAGCACACAGAGCAGAGGTGTAATGGCACGTTCTGACGAACACAGCAACTAGGTCACATTGTTTGACTCCCTGGTGGATGATTTCCCAGTGTTGGATGCCCAGCACCTCATAAACTGATGCAAATGGTGGCATTGAATTGATTCCTGTACGAGCTGTATTCCCCATCCAAATCCAGAACTATACTACTAAGGGGCTTCATCTGTCTGACAGAAACACTCCAATGGCCTCATAGTCCTACTACACAGAATGCTATATGGACGTGTTGCGTAGGCCTAGGGTATTCCCAATGTTACTTCCAAATATTATGACTCCCTGAGCGAGGAGCCCTACAACTTGTAGTACATAGTCCTTTCTCCCTACTGCATACAGCGGACAGATTGTTCGCATATTTGTATGCTTGTGTCAAAAAATAATTTCTAAGGATGTAGAAATTAGTATTAATATTGAGTCGTATCACTTTTTCTCAAAGAACCCTTGAGGGAACCTTTTTTGTGCGATTGTGTCTGTCTGTGTATTTGGGATGCCACCTAGCTTAGTCAAAGAACTTGCCCAGCGTAGCAAATAAAGTCACTGAGAAAAATTAATACTAATTTGGAGAAATATTAATAAGCATACTTTAAGAATGTGCTTAGCATATCCTAATCAAGCATTATTCTCCATTTGTATACTGTACTTCTCCTTGTGAGTGTATATGCATCATTAAACATCCACTGCTATTTATATAATGATAATGACTTCTCTCAGTTTGCCCAGCTAATGTGCTTCAGAGAGTCAATTATGACATTCGTTTGGTTGACACTACACATAGTTTCTCATGTTTCAATTTGATGTATTAGAATAATAAAATAAATTATTAAATCAGGAGAATAACTAAACTATTATAAACGTAAACAGAATGGGTCCTTCATTTTTCACATTAGATTGAAACATCAGTTAAAGAACAGACATTTAAGAGAAAAGTAACCCACACCCACGATCCCCCTCCCAAAATCCCCTCTAGTCTTAATCAAATGACTGTTAGTTTCTGCAGGATCGCAAATTCTGCATTACTGCAAGGTCCACATTACATGACCTCTGTGAATCCATTGATATGGAATAGAAGACTGAAGAACGTTTCCTCATCTGGAGATGATGCATTAGCGTTAGATAGTTTACCCAGTCCTGTTATGCCGGAGACTGATCAGTTGGTGGATATAATAATGACTATATTATTGTAGCATTTTTGTTTTGTATTGAATGGTGAGAACTTTGCACATGTTGCTGTGTCGTCTGCAACCCACGCTAACGACGTGTTGCCTCAGAAACCTGTTGTACACTCTACCCTCCCTACACAGGTGTTCACTGCTTACCAAACAAAAACAAATGACATTCACACTGCAGTTGATTATGTTACATTAACACAATCAGTGTCTTACCCCTGTGAACAAGGGAAACAGGTAGCTGCTGTTGGTCTGTGGTCAGTCTTGGAGATAGACAGGCTGCCCAACTGATGTGAGAAACTGTCGAAATCCAATGGAGACTGCCGACTTGAAACTGCCTTAATCCAGTGGGAGACTGCCAAATAGAAACTGCATAATTGGATGTTTATAACACTGTCACTGTTTTTCTTTCACCTCTCCAGTCAGAGCACAACATAAAACCAATTTGTTTAAATAAAAATTGCACTCATACACAATCTCTTAGCTCTATCACAAACTCAACTAGTTTGCTAGTTACCTATAGCTATTAGCCACAATTATTTTTCCAGTCAGTCCTTCCAGTCACATTCTTCTCAGCATACAAAACTGCAGTCCAATCAGGACAGCTCAACTAAACTAAAAGTCCCACACCCTATTGCATCTGCCATGTGATGCTTGTACACAATGCAAGTACAAATGCAAATTTGTGTTAATTTATATATTTCATAATGTGGCACATTTAGTCCTTTATAAAATGTATTGGTTGTCACAAAACAAATAAAGCCAAATATTTCCAGAGCCATTTTAGAAGCATTTGAAATAAAGCTATACATTTTTAATAAGAGCAAAGTCAGGAACATGCCTACTTCTAGTTAATCATCTCAGGAAATTGGGCACAGTTTGGTGGATAGCACCTGGAGTTAATTGGCATCCAAGATCAATGCCTTTCAAAATAGTAGCATATTTAGTTCTACACAGAATGAGAGGGATTGTCATTGGGCACATATGAGAAGAGGTACAGTACTTTCAGAAGATAGAAAGAGAGAATTTCAGCAAACTGGCAATTTGTAGAATTTGAATCAATACTCTGACTGATACATGCCACAGTTGGATTGATTTGGGGGCACCGCAGATCAATGCACTAGGTATCTCAAGTATTTGAAATGAAGAATGATGGGTTTCAGCGAATAATAAAATCCCTAATTTGTCTTGGAAGTGTACAAATACTACTATGATTGAGCAGAGATTTGCATCTGCACTAAGACACAGCTTTTCAACACAATGGGGACTTCTTCAAGGAGAACGATATATTTGAATGGTTACCTATTTCGTGTGAGTGGAAAACACCTTTTTTCCACAGCTGCGACTGTGTCACCATAGGCTGAGAGCTGCCATTCAAGATCAGTGATCTGCTGGGAGTGCAATTTGAAGAGTTTGCCCAGATGCTGAAGAGATGCTCAGGAAGAAGTAAGAGCAGAGTGAATTATTCTTATGACACCAGCCATTATCAAAGTGTAGTGTGCTCACAGATCTGGAGGAAAGTCTTCATGATTATTTTTTTTATTAAGAATATTTTCTTAGAATGTGTCACCCTGTGGAAAGTGTGTATTATTTTGTATTTTTGGTCTATTAGACAAAGTTGACTGGCATTTTTTGTTTATAATCTTAATCTAAACCAATAACCTGCCCATGTTAACAGTAATATGTCTGATAGAAACCAGTAACCTGCCCATGTTAACAGTAATATGTCTGATAGAAACCAGTAACCTGCCCATGTTAACAGTAATATGTCTGATAGAAACCAGTAACCTGCCCATGTTAACAATAATGTCTGATAGAAACCAGTAACCTGCCCATGTTAACAGTAATATGTCTGATAGAAACCAGTAACCCGCCCATGTTAACAGTAATATGTCTAATAGAACCCAGTAACATGTCTATGTTAACAGCAATATGTCTAATAGAACGGAGTAATCTGCCCATGTTTACAGAAATATTTGAATAGAACCCAATAACCTGCCCATGTTAACAGTAATGTCCAATAGACACCAGTACAAGTTAGACATTTTGAACACTCAGCACTGTATCTCTGGCTTGCTCTATTCTCTGGTTGGCTCTATTTTAAGTGTGATTAAATATTTAATACTTGTAACCATGTAATGAAAATAGGCCATATAAACATGATTATGTTGTATAGTCATCAATTATTTAAATCTGGGATTACTGTACAGGTAAATATTCATCTGAAACAAAAACATATTCAAGACTTTATAAAGACAGACAAGAGAGACACAGACTGTTAAAGAACATTTAGATAATCAACACAAAATGAATCTGTCACTCATGTTAAGTTCACAAATAATGTTTTGCTTCAACCTTCCATTAAAATACATTTTAACATGATCATCATAAAAAAATGTATTTCGAAATGATTACATTTGATTTTGACACAAAGCTGAATAACTTTTAGGGAAAACATCACACTGGAATATATGCAACAATTATTAACATTATATTTAAAACCTTTATATTCTGTGTTGAAAATGTGTGTTCCATTTTCAGAACATTTGATTTAGGATTCACAGTGTTATATTTCTCATATTTAAATCAGAAATTGAGTATTTTTTGGTGTTTCAAAATTGCATTCTGAATACTTAAAATGACAGTGCGGTTAAAGAAATTGCCTCTCTATCCAAAACTACTCATTTGTATGTCCAGTCTTGTACAGTTGATGCACAATAAAATGCATTGCTTTTAAAAATATTCAAATCTAGACTGTTAGTAATAAGGTGAGCATTGTGTCTCCTGCATTTTCCCACCTAACTTTTTAGATGACTCTTTGGCTGTCTAAAGTACACTATTGATTCATGCTTGCAACCCAAACATTTAAATATTTTATCAGTTCAGTGGCATTTCACCAATATGTAAATGAGACAATGAAAGGCTTATCATGCCAATATGCAGTTAAAGTAGTCCAGTTCAATATCTCGGGGCAAACAATGTTGATGGCGGAACGAAAAGCTAATGAAAAACCTACTGAAAGCAACTACTATTTGAGATATGACAAAAACAAACATGTAACAACCGTTGTAAAAGGAAATGGTCCATTTATTAAATATCTCAAGAAAATGTGTTCCTTTACTTTGATATCAGAATCAGAAATCATGTCTGCCCAAACAGCAAAACAAGTAAAAAACGCCAAATTTGGCATTCTAACAAATATTCTGAGGATGCATTAATAGATTGGACAGGAAAGCAAAAGCAAATCAGCCAAGTAGTTCAGGAAGTGAGTCAGAAACCTACAATATAGTGGAATCATCTGGAGAGAAAATGTTACAGAAGTCCAACGGCAACAAATAAAGTATAGTTAGACTTTGAATTACAAAAGTTTACATAAAAAAAAATCCCCAAATCTACATTTTAGAAAAACACATGTTTTTACATGAACAGGGATTCTTTTTTTAAAATCCTCTCGGGTTAAGAGACTGCCAACAGAGATTACACGTGCATCTCAAAAAATTTGAATATCATGGAAAAGTTCATTTTTACTGTAATTCACATCAAAAAGTGACACCTTCATATATTCTAGATTCTAGATTCATTAAACATAATGTAAAACATTTCATGATTGATTACGGCCTACAGCTCATGGAAATCAAAAATCCAGTATCTCAAAATATTTTAATAAAAAATGTACAATCCAAAAATGACAACCTGAGAAGAGCTCTAATCAGCTAATTAACTCCCTGAGCCTTCAGTACACACAATCACAATCATGGGGAATACTGCTGACTTGACAGTTGTCCAGAAGACACTCATTGACAACCTCCTGAGGAGGGTAAGCCACAGAAGGTCATTGCTGAAAGGGCTGGCTGTTCACAGAGTGCTGTATCAAAGCACATTCATGGAAAGTTGACTGGAAGGGAAAAGTGTGGTAGGAAAAGGTACACAAGCAATAGGGATGACCGCAGCCTTGAGAGGATTGTCAAGCAAAGCCGATTCAAGAAATTGGGGGAGCTTCACAAGGAGTGGACTGAGGCTAGAGTCAGTGCATCAAGAGCCACCACGCACAGACATGTCCAGGAAATGGGCTACAAGTGTTGCATTCCTAGTGTCAAGCCACTCCTGAACCAGAGACAACGTCAGAAGCATCTTACCTGTGCGAAGGAGAAAAAGAACTGGACCGTTGCTCAGTGGTCCAAAGTCCTCTCTTCAGATAAAAGTACATTTTGCATTTCATTTTGAAATCAAGGTGCCAGAGTCTGGAGGAAGAGTGGAGAGGCACAGAATCCAAGTTGCTTGAAGTCCATTGTGAAGTTTCTAGTCAGTGATGATTTGGGGTGCCATGTCATCTGCTGGTGTTGGTCCACTGTGTTTTATCAAGTCCAGAGTCAATGCAGCTGTCTACCAGGAGATTTTAGAGCACTTCATGCTTCCATCTGCTGACAAGCTTTATGGAGATGCTGATTTCCTTTTCCAGCAGGACTTGGCACCAGCCCACAGTGCCAAAACGACTGGTAACTGGTTTGCTGCCCATGGTATTACTGTGCTTGGTTGGCCAGCCAACTCATCTGACCTGAAACCCATAGAAAATCTATGGGGTATTGTCAAGAGGAAAATGAGATACACCAGACCCAACAACACAGACAAGCTGAAGGCCGCTATCAAAGCAACCTGGGCTTCCATAACACCTCAGCAGTACCACAGACTGATTGCCTCCATGCCACGCCACATTGATGCAGTAATTCATGCAAAAGGAGCCCCGACCAAGTATTGAGTGCATAAATTAACATAGTTAGGAAAACTTTGCAGGTGTTTTATGTTAATTAGCTGATTAGAGCTCTTCTCAGGTCGACATTTCTGTATTGTACATTTTTTATTCTAATATTTTGAGATACTGGATTTTTGATTTCTATGAGCTGTAAGCCGTAATAATCAAGACTGAAACAAAAAAGGCTTGAAATGTTTCACTTTGTGCAATTAATCTAGAATATCTGAAGATGTCACTTTTTATGTGAATTACGGAAAAAATGAACTTTTCCACGATATTCACATTTTTTGACATGCATCTGTAGTTTACTTACATGAAGACAACTGTTGGCAAGAAACTGACAAGAAAGAGACCTAAACAATAAATGTAAAGGTAGAGGACATCTCGGACCAAACTGTTGTGTTAAAGTGAAAATCATGTCTCTCTAAATTCTCCCATTCCACCTGACATCACACTATTTACAAGAGCTCTAATGTAGAAAAATTAGTATTGTTTTATGTATTGACAAATAGTTTGGCAATTACAATAATCAGAGGGTGGCTAAAGTAACAACTCTGAATAAATGATGATGATTATGATGATGATTAAAATGATATATTGGCAAGTACTTAGTCCAAACAGAAACAACCTTCTCAGTAATGGTCATAGTCATGCTTTACTTGCTATGACCACAATGCAGAGTATGATACATAGTATTTTCATATTTACAAATTTGACCTGCGTTTCTTTCCAAAATCCTTGATACCCATTTTTGAATAAGGCCCTGCTTCATCACAGCAACTCCCAGCAGACCTGGGACAATCGATGCCATTTGGGTTCTTTAAGGCGCCACTCGCTCAACCGAGAAGTCTACACTGGAATCTTTACGCGCTGGAAGGAACGCACTCTGCGGCCTTCTACCTCGCCTGATCTCACAAGCGCTCAAGCCAGGGTGTTGCTTGAGTGCGTTGAGGCAAGGCAGCTATATTCGTCCACTAATCCCCGAAACCTGGACGGTGTGGGTCAATCGTACCCCACTGGCACAGGTGGCCAGCTTCCCATTATGCACACGGGCCATTTACTGAAGCACCAATCCCTCAGAGGCTTAATAAATGTTGCTGCCAAGTTTCATAAATGGGGGATCAATTATAATTGATTTCCAAGTCTAATACATTTATTAAAGTGACACCCATTCAAGCATTTGCTTACTTGCTCCGTCCATCAGCCAGCCCTCCCGGTCCTCGTCCATAAGATGGATCCAGCCTAGTGCTGACTAACCGCACCACTTTGTGTGCAACTATTAGACTCAGGTATTTCATTACAATGAAATAATTGCCCAGGACTGTCAGAGCAGGTTGGACACGCATGGGGAATACGGTTCATTTCTCATGTTGGAGTCCTGCTTGGGCATAATTTGTTAAACACATGATGTGTGTTATTGTGTGCTCAACAGACAGTTGAAGAAATAGAATTTCCCCTTAAGAGAAGAATAAATTAGTTCCGGGATGTCAGCTCCTGTCAAACAAGGTGATCTTCCACTGCCGACGAACCCTGTCATTCTGAAGGCAAGGGGACCACTGGTGATTATATCATCTCAGACTTGATGGCTGCTAAATGTCTGTAAAAGTGATGTCAGAGGCAGCAACTAATGAAAAGAGAACAAGGACTCTCAAAATAAATACTTACAGAATCTAGCCTTTAATTTTTTAAGCAAATGTTTGTGTCTTTTGTGTCTAAATGAGGGTTAGGGTTATGAGTTTTGTCTTACAATAGTTTAACCCTAAGAACTTTTTATGAAGTAAGTATGCCCAGGCTCAGCCCAAGCAAAGCTTTGATTAGTATTTCGAACAGAGCAAACCTAAAATTGTATGCAGTCATACTTGTTTACTGGCTGAATACAACCAAAAATGAAATAAAAACTCAAATATGTCATTAATTTAAATATGAAAAGTCATTCAAAAAGGTCCAATTTAAAACAATAAAATATCCTTCAAATCCAAGAAAAAAGTAAAAAAAAAACAACAACAACCTTTATCCACAAGAGAAAATGTAATCCAATAGGTTCGATAGTCAATCACAGTGAATAAGATCTGCTCAGCGCAACAGGTTTTATAGATGTCCTCATGTGGGAAGTCAGTCTTTCCTTTTTCCCAGCAAATTATCCATTAGAATAATGAATAGAACACAATTACTGCACTTAATGCATTCTATTGTTATTCTATTTATCATATGACTCCCTACTTAAAGTGACAGATATAACTTGGACCAAACAACTGAATTTCAACTTTGTGGCATACAAATCACTGCACTTATCAACCCATGTAAACATTCTGTTTCTTTTATACGCAAGAATATAGGCATAACCTTTTACTTGGTTCAGTCATTTCATGTCACGTCAACAGGGAAGATTTTACAATGACATTGATACTAACATTTCAATTACATTCTTGGATCTGATTAAATCCATTTCCAGGTACCATCAAAAACAAATTCCAGGGCTTTCAAAAAACAGATCATATAGATTATACAGGACATGCGGTATATACCGTCAGGTTATCAGCAATCACGGCAAGGTTGGTACTCCGTCTAAATAACTATCTTCCTTTAAAGTGTGATTGCCTGAACAAACACACATGGACAAGGTTCTTTGCAAGTTAATGAAGCAACTGCAAATCAGTGTTGACTTGTAATGCAGATGAAAATGCCTGCACCTACATCTACCTGTTAAAGGGGAATTTCACCTCAGCTCACCGAGTTAGCGTACAAGTTCCAGGTTTCATGGCGAATGTAGACTGTCTCCTTTACAAAATGGCTTTCGGAGAACTCAAAATAATATTTAGAATTAAATAGAAAGTGATGTTTGAATCACCAGAGTTGATCAAGTCCATTTGGTGTTCTGTGCAAGGCTGTCCAAATTACAAGCAGGAAGTATTGCCCCATCAGAATTGATATCTTTTAGAAAGAGGACGAATGTTGACACCTTGAACATTTGTCAAAATATCTACTGTTGGGATCTGAAAGACAACCAGTGGCCCCATCAATCAAGTACAACCACAACTACACACAAGTTGACTTGTACCACTATCGGTATAACATGCAGATGTGGCGGAATTAAACGAAACACGAGTACATTTATTCTCCAGATCTTGCTGGCTCTTCAATCCACACTGTGATGTAATATTGTGTGCTGTTTGGCACCCAGTCCTGCGCTCCTTCTGGCCAACTACGTGTGAAACAAATCTCACTGCCCTAGAAATTTCTCAGACATGATACAATATGCCATAAGGTTCCATCAGTGCGAAGTTCCCCTTTAAGAATACAACACATTTTTGTTGACGCTGATTGCCAATCATGCTAAGCCTTGAGGATGTCTTCTTCTCCACAGCATCTAGTTTAAAAATCACCCTGCCTTCCATTTCTAATAAATATTAATATATCAAGACATTATGTTAAGCAAAACCAGTAAACTGAGGAAGACGAGGCTGCTGGTATGGAGGGTGGAGATTCAGCAGACACTGACTAGGCCTAGTCCTGGACCCTGGACTAGACCTGGACCCTGGACTAGACCTGGACCCTGGATTAGACCTGGACCCTGGACTAGACCTGGACTAGACCTGGACCCTGGATTAGACTTGGACCCTGGACTAGACCTGGACCCTGGATTAGACCTGGACCCTGGACTAGACCTGGACCCTGGATTAGACCTGGACCAGACCTGGGCTCTGGACTGGACCCTGGACTAAGAACCACTTGTCAAATAAACATCGAAAAACTGCTTTTAGCACCAGTGTAGTAAGGGTGATTGAAAGTTTACCACTTAGAAGGTTACTGAGGGGACAGCTAGGAAAATGAGTGCAAGGGAATATAACCTGCGTGGTATGTGTGTATATGTGTATCTGACTCCATATCATCTGTAAATATATGTGATCATAAGTGACCATAATATGTAGTTAGCTCTTAGTAAAGGTTGCTTATGCTTTCGTTATGAGCCTAGCATGAAAATGGCATGTGTTCCTGAGTCTACCCAAACCGCTTATAAACCCAGAAATCAGGGATGACCAGTCTTGTCACTTCAACTTACGTATGTATGTGTGTGTACTTATATCAGTTATCGTAAGCGTCCATGACGTTTAGGTCATTCATCACGAAATGTACATAAAAATGGCATGTGTTCCTGGGCCTAACCAGACTTTCAAAATCCAGGACTCAGGAATGCCAAGTCTGTTCGCTTAGACTTATATATATGTATAATTATCAGTAGACCCATAAACTCAAGTATGAAGATGTACAAGGAATACCGTCGTAATCTATGTTTTAAAGTAATGCAATTTATTCCAATCACATAATAACGTTACAATACAAAACATAGTTACACAGCAATAATATTCAACATCCTCCCAAATCAAACACACGTCTACTAACTATACCATAAATATTAACACACTATAGCACGAACGTGTGCTAGGACAGTCCCTTAACGATAGACTCCTAACTCGTTTAACAACACAAAGTGTTGTATTTCGGAGTTTAATGAGAAAGAAACTCGTAAATAGTACTACAATACAACGTGTTGGGAGGTCTCTTTAACGAAACAAACTCGTAAACAGTCCTACAACACAACGTGTCGGGAGGTCTCTTAAACAAAACAAACTCCTAAATAGTACTACAACACAATGTGTTGGGAGGTCTCTTTAACAGGAAACAAACTCCTAAATAGTCCTACAACACAACGTGTCAGGAGGTCTCTTTAACGGGAAACAAACTCCTAAATAGTATTACAACACAACGTGTTGGGAGGTCTCTTTAATGAAACAAACTCCTAAATAGTCCTACAACACAACGTGTCGAGAGGTCTCTTTAACGAAACAAACTCCTAAATAGTCCTATAACACAACGTGTCGGGAGGTCTTTTTAACGGGAAACAAACTCCTAAATAGTCCTACAACACAATGTGTCAGGAGGTCTCTTTAACGGGAAACAAACTCCTAAATAGTATTACAACACAACGTGTTGGGAGGTCTCTTTAACGAAACAAACTCCAAAATAGTCCTACAACACAACGTGTCGGGAGGTCTCTTTAACGAAACAAACTCTTAAATAGTCCTACAAAACAACGTGTCGGGAGGTCTCTTTAACGAAAACAAACTCCTAAATAGTCCTACAACACAA
>JACXGI010003477.1:0-22224 GCA_016801175.1 Esox masquinongy | reverse complement strand
TAGTACTACAACACAACGTGTCAGGAGGTCTCTTTAACGAAACAAACTCCTAAATAGTCCTACAACATAACGTGTCGAGAGGTCTCTTTAACGGGAAACAAACTCCTAAATAGTCCTACAACACAAGGTGTTGGGAGGTCTCTTCAACGAAAAAAACTCCTAAATAGTCCTACAACACAACGTGTCGAGAGGTCTCTTTAACGAAACAAACTCCTAAATAGTCCTACAACACAACGTGTCGAGAGGTCTCTTTAACGAAACAAACTCCTAAATAGTCCTACAACACAACGTGTCGGGAGGTCTCTTTAACAAAACAAACTCCTAAATAGTATTACAACACAACGTGTCGAGAGGTCTCTTTAATGAAACAAACTCCTAAATAGTCCTACAACACAACATATTGAGAGGTCTCTTTAACGAAAAAAACTCCTAAATAGTACTACAACACAACGTGTTGGGAGGTCTCTTTAACGAAAACAAACTCCTAAATAGTCCAACAACACAACATGTCGAGAGGTCTCTTTAACGAAACAAACTCTTAAATAGTCCTACAACACAACGTGTTGGGAGGTATCTTTAACGGGAAACAAACTCCTAAATAGTACTACAACACAACGTGTTGGGAGGTCTCTTTAACGAAACAAACTCCTAAATAGTCCTACAACACAACGTGTCGGGAGGTCTCTTTAACCAGAAACAAACTACTAAATAGTCCTACAACACAACGTGTCGGGAGGTCTCTTTAACCAGAAACAAACTCTTAAATAGTCCTACAACACCATGTGTAGGGAGGTCTCTTTAACGAGAAACAAACTCAAATTCCTGTTGAGATATGGCTATTTATCCTAACAGCAGACATATGTAAAACACTGCCCAAATAATGATTACCATTACATTACCTTGGCTAACACAACGAACACAAAGGACAGGAACTGTCCCAAAATTACCTGATGGATTCGGCTTTGCTGCTTATTGTTGTCAGTCATGCAACACGGATAAACATTCAACAATGTTCTTGTAAAGTTTGATCCATAACCCATACAGTACAATGAAACATTACACTATTCACCCCATTATGGGAAACATGGGAAATCCAAACAATACAGATAAATGTCCACAATATCATGCATATAGTTACAGAGTTTCACACCTCTCCAGGTGAGCTCAGGAGGGTGGGGCTGATGGCCCACACCTGGTGTTCCAGATCTTTGGAGAAGCTAATGTTAAGCAGGACACCTGATTAACCTCACCAAAGGGGTGTTGGAGATTTGGTGTACCCAGACGCTCCTCTTCATCGAATACACTCCCACTCTTCCTCAACAGACATTTCTCAGGACCGGCAAACGGGCCCTTGTTTTTGGACTGGCCGTATGAAAGGGTCCACATTTGAAATAACATTCAACCAGAGCCTGAAAGGACGAGAGTCTGGGGACGCTCTGCCATTTTCACTCTGCATTCTATCACCATATCAATGGGTCATTAGCAGACTCTGATAGTCTTCCTGTTTGGGTGATGGTGCGAGGCAGCCTCCCCGCTCCTGTGAGTAATTAGGTCCAGACGGAGGTCAGTGCTTCCTGCCTTCCACTGGGGCTGCGTGTTCGCCCCAAATGGCACCCTAGTTCCTAAATAGAGCAATATTTTCAACTACTTTTCATTGAAATGCAATTACTTTATAAGGGGATATGGTGTCATTTGGGACCACTTGAAGGGGAGCTTATAATTAACAGCTGTATTTACGTTACACAAGCTCTAACAGAGGGAGGTGGGAGGAAGGGATGGAGAGATGGAGGGAAGGAACTAAGTAGACCCATAGATTTAAAGAGGTGTTGAGTCACAGAATAAAAAAGAAAAATGATCCAGAATGCCTGAATTTTATGTTGACTGCATTGAATTCCTGTAACGATGACTGAAAATTATAAAATAATAGTGTGATTTTTGTTGGGTCTTAATGGGGAAACATAACTAAGAAAGAAATTGCTTCTCAGACGTTTTCATATTTCTTCAGTTCATTAGTACAACTCTGATGGAAAATTGCAGAGCATCTGGCTGTATGCAGTAGATCAACACAGTGGAAATTTAACATGTAGAATTGCCAGGGAACTAACCGGGAATTACAACCGACAAATGACCTTCGGTGGTCGTAGGCGTGCGTAACAGATCACCAAATACCATTTGTCGGCATACAGAAGTTTGTTGTTGAAGACTGTCATATGAATCAGACAAAGGCCAGCTTCGAAAATGTAAATTAATCTATTATTAGTAGTAGGCACAGAAAGGTTTCAACCAATATTACCAATTTTACAGATTTATGTCTCTGGAGATGAGAAATGTGTAGCGTAAATAATACATGCATTATTTGTGCATCGTGATTCGGGACTCCTCCCGGCACGGAGCTGCAGGAGAGCGGATCGCCTTTTCAGTTGTGTTTGGGCTCCATCCATTGGTGCTCACGAATTACTACAACAACAAACACATACAGGGGATGTCTGCAGATGACATTGTCCAGAACCTGTATAGTGTTAACCTGGTGAAAGCAGTGAAAAGATATTGTGGTGAATTTTGTGAGGGTACCCCGACCAGGACTTGAAACTGGATCCAGTGACTATTAGGCCGACACACCCAAACCATCACCCCAATTTTCCATCAGAGTTGTACTAATGAACAGTAGGATTACAGTACAACGAAATGCCGTAGTACAGTACAACGAAATGCCGTTAGCATCTAACCAGAAGGTCAAATAGGTCTGAAACCCCTGATGACTCCGGAAGTTCTCAATGTTACATTGCCCTTCTTTGGGAACTGTGTTCTTCCGCTTGTTTATAACGAGTCCCTCATGAGTTCTCAGTAAATACGGACACCAGTGTAGTGATTTTGAACACTCAAGAGCAGTGAGGCTACATTTGGTGAGACGTTTGAAAGCCCACTGAAGAACCACTGAGCAAAGGATGTTCAAAATGTGTCTTTCTGGTTGAAGGGATGTTGAGAAGGGGTCTTTCTGGTTTAAAATGGGTCTTTCTAGTTTCTGGTCCAAAGGATGCCGAAAAGACGTCTTTCTGGTTAAAAATGCATCTTTCTGGTTTCTGATTCAAAGATTGTTCAAAAGAAGTTTTTCTGGTTGAATGGGTGTTCAAAAGGCTTCTTTCTAGTTGGTCTGGTATAAAAAACTATGTGGTTTCGAAATGGTGAAGGAAATTGAAACCAAGAACAGATGTGATAATATGTATTTATTAATTTGAATATGCTGAACAGTCTAACATAACCATATGTTGAAACTGTCCTTTTTATTTTATGCATGCCTTCAAACTGCCTGCCTAACCCAGACCGCAGAAAATCACTTTTCAACTGGTGACTGAACTACAGTTCTTCTCCAGGCTTCTTTAAGAATGCTTCTATTAAAAACGTTTTATATCTGAAGTTTTTTTTATGATGTTATTGCTGAACACTTTTGCAATGTGTATCCTTTCACATTGTTTTGAGAACATTCTTCAGACAGTATTGCGCTCAATGACATGTCGAACTGAGCCAGCTACCTCAGCAACAGCATCGGGTTCCCCGAGGAGAGAATGGTAAACCACTGACTGTGCTCTCAAAAGACCATTTTGGACTCATAGTTATATATAAAATATAAAGACATAATACAATGTTAGGGACTAAACATGGCCCAGAGAAAGTATAACTAGCCACCTTTTCTACATTTAACTGATCAATAAAACAGCTAATAACCTTTTTTATGAACTCAAATGAAAAGCTCAAAGGGTTCATTATGGTTCCATATGGAACTGTCCCCCTTCCTAAAGTGCCAGGAAATGTTACTGTACATGTAGTTCAGTAAAAATATCTTTATTTCACTATGAATATAACTGTCAGTTTGAACAAACCTAGAGGGTCTAGTGGGAACACATTACATTCACCACCTGCAAAAAAAAGGGATAGACAACACATAATGAAGAGCTACATCCGCCTATTCTCACACGACCATTGGTCATTTGTGCTAAACTAATCCGTTTCCCTTCTATATATCAGTGGTCCCCGTGGCAACACTATAGACCAGAAATATGCGTCAGGGTCGAACGCCTCCTTCACAGAAGGGCTGAATGTGACAGACGTCGCTAATATGCAGCTCCTACGTTACCGCACGCGGACTGCATCTCCCGGCGCGGCCGGCATCACTTCAGGGAACTTTACATTTTCCAAATGAGTTGTCCCGCCTGCACAAATGATGTAGCCGCACGACATCAACTGTTAAATAAGCTTTCAGAGGCCGGCTATCCATTCTGCTTAACCACAGCCATCGTGGAGACTGCTCCACCTAAAAAGGAATCATATTTCCTGGCACTCTGCAGGTAAACGGCCTATGGGGAGATTCGGTGTTGCTCATTTAACTTTCTAATGTGGGACTTTAGCGACATGCAGATAGGTCTTTGCCACAACCAAATAGGCTCTCTGGAGTGCATCCTAGCATGAGAGCGGTTGACTCTAAAAAATGCATGAGATAAGTGATGTTGAAAGGGGAATGTGTAACTTCTCCCCGGGTCTGAAGAAAAGTAGACCCGGGCAGTAGCATGCATCTCTGGGAATGTATCAGGATCTTAGATTTACAGATCCTTATTTAAAATAATTAATTATGTAAACAATAGATTAATAAATACATGCATAAATACACAGTGAACATAGTAAAACAGCCATAATATAGTGTTATATATGTCACAGCACGTGTTTCTACAACCATCGTAGCTTCAGTCATGATTTAAATAATCATACGCCAGTGTGATGGGATTTGAATTATATTGTTACATACTGCGTAATAATATTAAACGTTGGGTGAAGTTTTCGTTGGCTAACCACGTCGTCTCTGTGGGACCCTTTATATCACTGGAGGAATCGTGGTCTATTTCGACACCACGAGCACAAAGAAGAGGGTTCTCTGCATTAGAGACAGCTCTTTGTACACAGCTTGATTTACAGCAACGTTCGCCGGTACAACTGGATGATCCATTACCGCTAAGTTGCATTTGCATAAACAAGTTTGTTGGTAAATATGTATTTACCTGTAGCAAATTCATCTGCAACGAATGCCGCCACGACTCATGGTCATTGACATTATCAGCTAAAAGGCTTTTTATTTCTACATAACCTTCGCCGACCGCTGCATGTTGGGCCGCTAATACATTTATAACCATGGTAATTGTTGTGGTTGTTTCCGGGTGCTGGACCTTGGGTTTGAGTGACCACCAGTCTTAGTCTGAAATGCTTTTGAGTTACCTTCCTCTTGCAGTGCACCACTTGCTAGCTGTGGAATTACGGTTTCAATTCATGAATTTGGACAAAGTCAAATATGTCAACTACAGGCAGGGAGAGAAGTGAAGAATGGTTTTTCATGATATCTGACCCCACCTTCAGATACAATGTGAGGGGAATTTCACCCACAAATTATTTTAAAGGAAAGGGAAGCTATATAATTGTTTTTGAGGATATATTATTTTTATGTTCCCATGGATAAACAAAATGGTAGTTTATGTTTATTTGATTTCACACACACACACTTTTTCCAACAGGGTCTGTTTCACACTTAGCTCTGAAGGCCTCCTCTTCCGGATGTGTTTGTGGTCTGTTGTTTCATAAAATTGATAAAAACAAGCATGATTTAATCGAACTCAAACCATGTTGGGATTCAATTTAAAAGTTAAACTCTTATTGAACACAAGGCATCACAATTCTGCATATTTACCAAAATTAACCAAGTTATAAGGCAAAAACCCATCTGATTCCCCACACACGCAAACACACGCCTTTTTATGACAGAGCCTATTTCCCATCTAGCTCAGAAGGCACCATCAACAAAACAGTGGCTTTATACAGAAACAAACACAGGGGCACAGCAGGTTTGATTTGTCGACCAGTCACCGTTGTGGATACAAATTTGAATATCGCAAAGGTTTCTGGGGAATATGGGATATTTTCGTGCCCAACCATGGGTCATGAGTCCACCCTGCATAAGCTGCTCCTAATCAAAGTGCATATATTTGTATGGTGTAATTTTGCACGATGTCCGGGTGTATTTAATTACAACCATTTTCCGTAGTATTAACCTGTAACCTGTCAGGGTCGCAGGGCGTTGGTCCATCCTCCACAGGCTGCCGCCGTGACGTCATGGCTTTATCCATTCTAACTGTTCTGTTACATCCCGGGAGTATCAAGAGGGTATCAAAAGGATATAAAGCAGAACATGACCTCCGTCTTACGGAAGATTGGAAAAAGATTTGTTTATGTTTTGGAATGCTATTGTGTTTGCATATAAAGCGCTTCTGAGCTGAATGGAAATGGATGGGTACCTGGATATGAACACACACCGGTGAGAGAAGAGTTCTCCCACATTTCAATTTGAATCAAGAGATGACAATGAGTGTCAGGGTGAACGTAGATTTAGCTTGGGGAAATCTGCAGAGTTGAATTGCCTCCTCTAGCTTTAGTGCTTCCAGATGAAATATAAGCATTGTTGATTTGTTTTCCTCCTGCAGATATTGTACTGTGGTGCGAAAAAGAGAGAGCGAGAGAAAGAAAGAGGGAAAGAGAGAGAGGCTAACAGAGAAAAAAAAGAAAGATAATTAAAGGTGAAGATAATGAGAGCAATAGTGAGAAATATAGAGAGGAAGAGAGTCGATCTCCAGTGACACAGCCGCTCCAATCATGCAAACAACTCCATTTTAATTTGACTGTGTTCCCTTAAGTAGACCTATAAATCATTCTTGCTTCATGATGACAGTTCCCTCAACCCCAACCCCCATTACTTGTGAAAGAAAACATTACACCCAAATAGCAACCCACTTTCACAGTCTTCCCTATCCCACTTTACCTGTCTTACCTATCCCACTTTCACAGTCTTCCCTATCCCACTTTACCTGTCTTACCTATCCCACTTTCACAGTCTTCCCTATCCCACTTTACCTGTCTTACCTATCCCACTTTCACAGTCTTCCCTATCCCACTTTACCTGTCTTACCTATCCCGCTTTACCTGTCTTACCTATCCCGCTTTACCTGTCTTACCTATCCCGCTTTACCTGTCTTACCTATCTCGCTTTACCTGTCTTCCCTATCCCACTTTCGCTGTCTTACCTATCCTGCTTTACCTGTCTTACCTATCCCGTTTTACCTGTCTTACCTATCCCGCTTTACCTGTCTTACCTATCCCGCTTTACCTGTCTTACCTATCCCACTTTCGCTGTCTTACCTATCCCGCTTTACCTGTCTTACCTATCCCGTTTTACCTGTCTTACCTATCCCACTTTCACTGTTGCTCTCTGTCTCACTCTCTGAATTTCAGCAGCCTGAGACAGGTGTCTGAACATGTTGAGGAGGCCTAGACTTTACTGGTCAGCTCACGAAGGTCACTAAGGAATGACCCCGGCCCTACAGTCATGCCCGTGTGGGAAACGACCTGTCAGTCTAGCATCAATCTGTGCCTTTAAACACGAAGGTGGCAGGAGCCGGTTAAATACTTCCGACACCAACACACACGCCTGGTTGTTTATTTGCTTAACCTCTGACGCCGCTGCTTATAGCCCGTCTCTCCCATGAGCGGATTACTTTGTTCTAATCCAGCTCAGAGTGGCCCCGCACAGCAAGGCGATGGTTCGTACTCCCGACCCCCTCCTGCTGCGCACCAGAACAGGTATCTGCTAGCTCCAAGCCTCTGAGTCCCACAGCCCTTCCCCCCTCCCAGCCTGGCTGGCTGTTTCCCTCCACAGGGCAAGAGGATTAGGACAAGCAGGCTTTGATGTCAGATCCACGCAGAGAGCAGAGGAACCCACACTCTCCCTTTCTTCTTCCTGTCTCACTCTCCCACCATTTTACTCTCGCTGTCTCTCTCTGTCGCTGTCTCTCTCTCTCTTTTGCTGTCTCTCTCTCTCATACTCTGTCTCTCTCCTATCTATCTCTCTCAGAGGGATTATCATATCTGAGTCCCCTTTTCACGCCACCAGCCGGGTGTCAATTAAGGTGATGGAACTGAGGAGAAAACTTCCAAGGATGAAAACAAACAAGGAAGGATAAGATAGAGGAGTGCTGTGTTGTGGGCGACCAAGCTTCATGTGTACATTAGTAACACTTATTAGCAATTTAGAGCCCCAGTGTTCATGAAAGGAGTGAGATATGGCAGACGGAGTGCGTTGAAATGAACTCTGTTCTCTGCGTGTTTTAAGCCACTGGAACTGGGGACTGAACTTAAAGTGAAATTTCCTATTTTGAGTATTCTTAAAGTGTGGCGCAATTCTTAACACACTAGATCATTTATTAATATTTTGGGGTTGCGCCCCAAAAATGTGGCCTTGCCATTGCTCCGCGGGCCCTAGTCTAACCAAATGCACTGTACAGTGAATATGGTTCCAATAAATAGGGTGTACCCCACTGTGGAACTTGACCTGTCAAAGGCCATGGTTCCTGATTCTTTACATAGTACGTGTCTCATTCTGGACCAGAGTGCCGAACACCAATTCACCAGCTCCATACTGTGAACTCTTCATGATCGTTTCTTTATTTCCTCCCGGGCCCCTGAGGCTACACACAGCCAAATCTATCCACTCAGCTCTCTCTGGGTTTTAGGCTGCTTCCCGAAAGGCACATCATCAGGCAGAGGGGTCCGCTTCCTGTTGACATCATCAGGCAGAGTGGTCCGCTTCCTGTTGTCATTATCAGACAGAGGGGCCCGCTTCCTGTTGACATCAGGCAGAGTGGTCCACTTCCTGTTGTCATTATCAGACAAAGGGGCCCGCTTCCTGTTGACATCATCAGGCAGAGTGATCCGCTTCCTGTTGACATCATCAGACAGAGGTGTCCGCTTCCTGTTGACATCATCTGGCAGAGTGGTCTGTATCCCAGCTGACATAATGACATTTGCAGTAAGTGCCAGCTGATAATCCTCACAGAATTGCTTTCTGCTCCCCAGGTGGAACACACGTAGTGCTGCTGTGACAGTCTGGTGATTAGTGAACTGATCGCTCAGGGATGGATGATTTTATTCCAACCAACTGTCTTTGGTCGGACAGACCAGAAGATTAGAATGGTGCTCATATCGGGTGCAGAATCAGACTCTGGGTGTTGGCGTTGTAGTACAGGCATTTCTGGGTGTTGGTGTTATAGTATAGACACTTCTGGGTGTTGGTGTTATAGTACAGGCACTTCTGGGTGTTGGCGTTATAGTACAGGCACTTCTGGGTGTTGGTGTTATAGTACAGGCACTTCTGGGTGTTGGTGTTGTAGTACAGGCACTTCTGGGTGTTGTTGTTATAGTACAGGCACTTCTGGGTGTTTGTGTTATAGTACAGGCACGTCTGGGTGTTAGTGTTGTAGTACAGGCATTTGGTGACTCTGAGGGAGTGCTAAAATGGATCATGCGCTGGAGAATCAGTGCAGATAATTGTCTTTGTGGAAATGATGAATGTGGTAAATGTTAGATAGATACTTATAGGTATATATTTTTTAAAAAGAACAATACTTTTTGGTACTCATCGTAAATACTGTCACAATCACACACACATTACTCTGTAATGCAAAAAAATTTAAATTCAAAATTTTATTTGGAAATTAACTTTAGATCAGAGCTTATTTTGAACAACAGCAAAAGATGCTAAACTAATGGCCCTTAGCGGGCCAGTTGTGACTTACATCTTGCCTGCTCACCGACGTCGGCAACAAGCCCCAAGAAATTCATCCTAAACATTTCTTAATTTAAGACAGTTATAAAGAAATGCTCATTCCATCCAGTAGGTGGCAGCATTTCATCCGAAACCCCAGAAATGATACTGGAAGTGCAAGATTGGATTTGTTTTCAGAAATGGAGTCTGTCTATCTTTATGTACTGTATAAAAATCAAAGCCACTTGCAAAAAACCCCTGTTCTTTCCTGATGTGGCATTATACTGCAAGGTTTGGCTCCCCCTGTTTTGTTGGTTTGCTCGTTACCATTGAATTAATTAATCAGACAGCTGTATACAGAATGACTTACTGTAGAAAGTGCCTACCTTTTTGTAGTGGCCCCAATTGGAATCAGATCGACAGCCCTGGGCACAAACACATGCCTTTGGGCTACACTACTAATCCTCCACCCTAGTTAAAGTGGACATGTGTTTTGTTTAGCCTTTCTGCAGCAGATTTGGTGGGTGCCATGGTGAGTGGTTTTTAGAGACCCTTACTGTTCGTTGACGACAGTCAGTGGTCATCTCCATTAATGTCTCTTAAAAATACTGTCATTGTGATTTTCTTTTTAAATTCCCATTTTATTTGTGGATCATTTTTTTGGGGGGGGGGTGGTCTATAATTGGGCAATGTAACAACAGTAGACAGTTGATGCATGGTTCCTCTCCACTGACCTACGTCACAACCGGGCGTACTTTAAACACCTCAGTCTGTGTCCGGGCAGTGCTCCTCAGCAGACAAAGCTTTGGAAATGCAGAACTACTTATCATGCAGTTGTAAATCAGACTGGGCCCCTGAAGGGCCGAGGAGATTAACATATGGCCTCCGTGCATTAGTCTTCATCAGTGTTTAACACAGTTGTCATGGAACAGAGGACATGCTGGTCAAGCAGATACAGTACGGGGCTCTTTATCGCTCTCTCTGTGTGTCTCTGTCTCTCTATCTCTCTCTCCCTGACACTGTCTGCCTGTCTCTGTGTCTGTCTGTCTTTCTGCCTCACTCTGTGTCTGTGCCTCTCTTTTTGTACATAGCAGTTACCATAAAAGAGGTTATTAGGCTTGTAACCATAGCAGAACCCATTTCAACCCTTTATAGAACCCACTGTTTGGGTTCTATAAGGAACCATGCCTGTAAGCATTGGATGGAACATGAACAGTATACAAAAAAGGGTTTCCATAAGAGTCCTTAGTAAAACTGCCTACCAACTATTTGCCAGAAAATCACAGCAGAGTGCATTTCTGACTTAACCAAATACAGATGTGCTCTCAGCCCAATGATCTCAAAGTCCGCCCGCTCCCACCCCCTTCTCTGATTGGTGGAAGAGAAATCAGAGAATTTGAAACATACCTCTGTCCTGTCACTTAGGGATCCCAGTTCCACAACTCTGCCTTCTTAAGCTTTTAACTCATTTAAAGAAATGTCTTCTGCCCACGATAGAGCAGTCCTCCAGGCTATCTTCAACCCCACAACGCCATTTGGAGACATCCCTGGATTAAACCAAGAGGAGGAATTGACTGATGACGGTAAATAGAGAGAGGCAGACCCATAATTCCAGTGGATTTTGAGTCTTGTCATGTATATTGAGGCGACAGGCTGTTTCATGTTTATCTTTTCGCAACATATGGTGTTTATTTTGACTTTGCCACCTTTTCGTTTCCCATTAATGTCACAGAATAAACAGATTCTTCCGCGTTCAATCTCTTCGGTGACACCTCGGCGGCTGACGTTGTTCCATTCCATCCCTTTGTCTTCCATATCACACCTCAGCACCTGTCATTTCCCTTTTTGAGCAACGCTGAAAGTTGTTTTGACGCGTCTATCTGACTCCTCCAGACAGCGGTTTCGAGGCGCGGCTGCTGTGTCAGGTCAAAGAGCTGGAGATCCAGGGTGTGACGGCCGCCGAGGCCGGGGACCTAAACGCAGCCCTGCGGCGCTTCAGCCAGGCTGTCGACACGCTGCCTCAGAGGGCGTCGGCCTACAACAACCGGGCCCAGGCCAGGCGCCTCCAGGGAGACATCGAAGGTGGGGCAACAAGCCGCAGGACTTCCCCTGTCGGATTCGACCGGAGGATGATTCAGCGCGCCATTTCAAAATGTTTTCCTTTTATCGCCTTGAAATGGAAACACAGAAAGTCTTGACTTTTTCCGGCATTATTTACACACAGTAACCCACAATATCCTGGGGTATGTAATTTATTTGGGGAGTTTTTTAAAATTATTTTCTTCACTTGGATATTGCGGGTTACCGTGTGTAAAAAAGCCGGAAAAAGTCAGATTTTATGTGTTTTTATTTTAAGGCATCAAAAGGTGAACATTTTGAAAGCAGGTGGTGAGTTTCTACCTGCTATATTTGGGCTCTCTGTTTCCTTTCCATTATTGTCATTGTTGGACTTAGAAGAGATAATTAATTGAAATGTTAGTAATCTCTTAAGTATTTCCTCACATAAAAAAGAGGAAAATGTGATTATATTCGTTTTCTTGTCAAATGCATAACTGTGTCTCTACATCAAGACATCTGCTAAATGGCAGGTAGTAGTTTCATTAATGGTACATGTTTGGGATATTTTGGTTGATTTGCATTGTAACCATGTGGGCTGATGTTCTAGCCTTCCAACCACGAAGAAGATATTGGCTGTTTGCAGCATGTAACTGTCACTGTTGGCCCATAGGAAATACTCAGACACCATAACTGCATAAAAACATGAAGGGTTGAAGGATTTATGGGGTTCTGGAATTTCTGGAATGCTTTTTTCCATCGTAATTCCAAAAAATTCAATTGCAATTCAAACTGGGATTTGGGATTTTTTGGGTGTAATTTTTTAACCCTTGCTTTGTCAAATATAGTTGTCTAGGAATTATTCCCGGTGTGGATCAGATACATTCACATTACCTTCATCATGGGCGTTGATATTACATTCACATTACATTCGCATTACATTCATCGATATTATAACTGTGATGCAGTGCAGCCTTGCTCGACACAACCCAGATTCAAACGGGTCTTTCTGTTAAACCTCAGGAACCTGAATGTACCCACCCCCCACCCCGTGTTTCATCTCCCCAGGAGCCCTGGAGGACCTGGACCGGGCCATCTCCCTGAGCGGTGGGGTGGGTCGCACGGCGTGTCAGGCCCTGGTTCAGAGAGGCCTGCTGCTGAGGCTGGCGCAGCAGGACGATCGGGCCAGGGATGACTTCCAGAGGGCCGCCGCCCTGGGCAGCGAGTTCGCCCGGAAGCAGGCAGTGGTCCTGAACCCGTACGCCGCCCTGTGCAACCGAATGCTGGCGGAGGTGATCGGCAAGCTGCGCAACCCAGAGGAGTCGGACACACAGTAGTCAGTCGCAGAAATGGGTCACGTGTGGATGTGTTAACCACGGTTCAGGATGATTTAATGAATAAACATTTACGCTTCATTACTGGGGGAGCTGTTAATGAGTCACTGTGTTGATTTGACCGTTGAGTATCTGACACAATAAATCAGTTAGACAAGTATCTTATGAAGTTTTTTATACCACAGCGGTTTTCACAATGTGCTCATGCCATGTGAAGGCTGAATGGTTGACCACACACACATGCTGCATGTAACCTGTGTTACAACACATGATATGTATGTATAACTGGTGTTGTTGTTGTTGCTGCTGTGGTTGTTGCTTTTGTTGTTGTTGCTGCTCTTGTTGCTATTGTTGTTGTCGCTACTGCTGCTGTTGTTGTTTCTGTTGTTGCTGCTGTTGTTGTTGTCTACAACAGGCCCTTGTGTGAGGACAAGGTAATGGAAACAGCAGGGCATTGTAACCCCTTGTGTCTCCATGTGATCAACTGAGGTTTTGGAATCAGTGTTGGGAGACCTCGCGTCTGTCATTACTCAGACCTGAATTCATATTTCAAGTATTTTAAATAGTTTGAGTGTTTCCCTTTAGCCTGTCTGGAGTGCTGGGTGGGAGGAGTCTGAACTTTTGGGAGTTTCTATTGGTCCCAATTAGACATGCAAGATAAATCAATCAAAGACAGGCTTTGTTTTATGACTTGAAATGGCATTTAAATCCTGTTCTGGCTATGAGCTGTGACATTGGCCGTGGCTGGTTTTATGTAATCACATTTCTGAGAGTTCATGCACTTCTTTTTTACACCAGAGGATGGCAGTGTTTGTATTTTATAAGGGATGTTCTGTAGATCACATGGATGAAATGCATGAGTTCACACGTTACAGTAGAACACACATTCCAACATGTGATGCAGTAGAACCCCCGTTCCAACATGTGATGCAGTGGAACCCATGTTCCAACATGTGAAGCAGTAGAACCCACGTTCCAACATGTGATGCAGTACAACCCACGTTCCAACATGTGATGCAGTAGAACCCACATTCCAACATGTGATTCAGTAGAACCCACGTTCCAGCATGTGATGCAGTATAACCCATGTTCCAACGTGTGATGCAGTAGAACCCACATTCCAACATGTGATGTAGTAGAACCCATGTTCCAACATGTGATGCAGTAGAACCCACATTCCAACATGTGATTCAGTAGAACCCACATTCCAACATGTGATTCAGTAGAACCCATGTTCCAACATGTGATAATGATGACAAAGAAAAACACGCTGGGTTAAAGGGAAAATATGTTGGTCAAAACTCTAAATATTGAACAGTTACCCCATGTTCTTTTGAGGATATAGCCTGGCATTTGAGAATTGAGAATCCCACTGTATTTTCCAGAATGGTTGTAGCAGCCTACAATACAATTTTATTGACCATTAAGACAATAAACAACAGAACTGTATCTTCAGCTCAGTTCCCCAGTCACACAACACACACACACAAAAGCGAGAGAACTACAGGCTCAAGCTGTCATAAAAAGCCTTGCTCAAGGGCACAATTCTGGGTGATTGTTGTTAATTTGTAAAACCAGTCAGCTGCTCTCCAATAGCCTGGTGTTCACATGTTCAAGCCCAAGATTCAAATCGGTGGGGACGGGTGCAGATAGTCCCGTTAGCCTTTTGAGGAGATATTTCATCATCTACTCTCTGACCCGGTTTGGTACGCTCTTACCCCGAGGCCTCCCTCTGGGCCCCTCCAAACTGGGCAGCTGCACAGGCTCACTGCGCTCCTCTCTCTGGTAAAACGGACAGACCTTCAGGTGCTCAGACATGGAGATGAAGTCGTTATCGAAGCACCAACTGTCGACTTTAGAAAACAGAGAGCTGAACTCCCACACCTGTAGGAGACATCGGAGGAAGGCATTACGGCTCAGTGCTTAGGCTTGGCCAGCAGTTACATTCATTTTAAATATGTATTTAAATTACTTCGGAGTATTTTGTCATGTATATTTCACTGGCCAGAAGTAGTACAATGTATTTTGTGACAAGATATTGTATTTTAGAAGGCTTTAGTTTTTGGTCTTGTTTGGGCTGGAGGTCATTAAATAACATAATGAGAATGCATTGTTAGTGTTTATTTTTGTTGCTGAGGTCAAGCAGGAACCTGTTCGCATGTAAAAAAATAAATACCTGTGTTTTATGTAAATACATTTACCATTTATTTAAAACTGTTATTTCTGCCATCTCACTATAGGCCCTGATGAAATGTTGTAACCCAGATAGAGAAGTGTCAGTTTAGAGTGCATTCTAGCAATCCTATAGAACCATTTGTCATTCCAGAAGAGATTTAGGAAGAATTCCAAACTGAACTCCATTGCAGCAAAAGCAAAAGGAACCGTTTGGTAAAGCCGCCATTTGAACGATGAGATGAATGACTGGATAGTTGGCTGGGAAAAGAGGGTCTGGTCACATTCCAGGCCACTGATATCACCGGCACCCTTAGTGTCCCATGGTCTAAGAGGCTCTTACTGGCTGGTGCCAAAACACTGGGAACGGTAATTCAATTCATAATCTTCTCAGAGACTTAAAGGGAGTTGCCGGGTGCTTTACAATGCAACAGCTGCATTAGGACTACAAGTAACCCCACATATTGTGCTATGTTTCCGACCTGGTTAAAGCAGTGCACCATGTATGGTAAGGAATCAGTCCAAGACAGAGTTGGAACCATTTTTCTTCCCAACAGAAATTTAGGAAGCATTCCAACTGGCACTCGTTGCTAGAACCATTGTTCTGTCCAGGAGAGTTATGGAGAATGTTGGCTAGATGCCATAGGATTTGGTGACCATATTTGGTGACCTGGTGACTATGTTATCCCAGGATGACGGATGAACCCGACCCCCTGTTGGCTCAGAAGATAGCACTTCAATACAGAGGTTTACCGAAACAACTAGAGAACGTCTGACCCTGTGCTCATAATCAGTAACCAACCACTAAACACGTTAATTCTGGTGTTCCTGTTTACACTTCCTACCGGAAATTAACCTATTCTCCTACAAAGGGCTTAGGGGTCTTTAAAAAGTGCTAATATTACATAAATATGGGCATATTTATGGGCATATTTATGTAGTGTAAATAAATTATCTATTATTAGATTGTTAGTATTTTTAAATAATTTATCAATCTCATGTAGTGTTATGTAGTATTTTTTGGTACAAACCAATCAGGCAAACAACAAAGAGGCCATTCAGGCGAACAACACTCACCTTCTTGCGACATTTCCACGTCGACCCTCCGTGCGAGTACGTCTTCCTCTCCCATTTCAGGTAGACCATTCCCCTCACCTCTAGGAGTGTGAAACACACCTCCCTCATAAGCTGCGACACCTGGGACAACTGAGACAGACTGAAGCTGTCCAGGTACCCTGCCACGTACTGAAGGACCTCAAAGGGAAGCTTGCTCAGAGGGTCCAGGTTACGGGCATGTTTCCTCTCAGACATCATGGTCTTGTCACTGTCGAACATCAATGAGGTGCCCTCTGGTTTGAGGGTGAACATGCTGAGATCTTGGTGGTAGGTGACCGTGGCTCTCTGACCCGTGGGATGAAACCTTCTTTGACAGTAGTTGCAGCCCAGGTAAGCCAGTGGGCAGCGCTGCTCAAACCAGCCGTTGAGACAGGACTGGATGTCCAAGTGCACGTTTCTGAAGTGTGTCGGGTACTCGTCGCGGCGGAAGGCGTGGCCACAGAGGAAACTGAAGGCAGAGTTGGTAGAGTTGTGTCTCCTGGTAATGTCTTCAGCTTGGATCTGGACATACAGGCCCTTGTGTTCGTCTGTGAGGATGTCTGCCAGCGAGGCTTCGGGTTTGAATGGCGCGGATGGCAGGTTGTAGGTCTGCGTTCCGATGTCTACGTAGAGGCCGTCTGCTCCTCCTCCCTCTGAGATGCTGTGGCCCAACAGCTCTCTCTCCAAGAAGCACAGCAAAGTCGCGTTGACTTCATCGCACTTTGCAAGACCTTTTACGGAAACTCCCAGGTCTGCCGTGTCAACGCTTCGGTTGACCATCTGTGAGCAGGTGCCCTTCATGTGAAACCGTTTTGGCCGGAAGCTTGTGGGAACGCTGAACGTGCGAACGGTCTGAACCGCTATCGGCTCCAGGTTTCCGTAGACAAAGTCCTTCTCTCGTGGGGTGCAAGCATCGAGTTGACCGAAGTTTATGAGCATGGCTCCATGGTGAAGCAGATACATGTTGTAGTCCGCGATGGTGGCCTCTCTACGCAGTCTCTCCACAACACCATCCTGCCATGGTGCCAGGCCAGACCTGTTGATGTCCACAGCACTTGCAGTGGCTCTGTTGTTTTGGCACTCCATGGATGATCCATCCTCATCCATCTCTCTATGACCATTTGATGAGCTGCATGCCCTTTCTTCGTTACTATCTCTGGGCTTGGGCTTCGTGTCCATGTTGCTGAAGGTTCGCTGGGCTCCCTTCTCGTTTCGTCTCAACGTGGCCTTGTAGATGCTGCAAGTCTGGCCTGTGGTCACGTCCTTGTTCTTTGCCAAGTTCTTCCTCTCCTCTGGGGTCATCTGCTTCCCCGTGGCCACTTGACTATCATCTCCATAACTATCATATCCATCCTCCATTAATTCGCTGGAGTCTAATAAACTGAGATCTTCTCCCGCAGGGCTTGTGGCACCTACAAATATAGTGTTTTGAGCAGATTCTTCTTCCACCTTAAAAAAAGATGTCCAGTTGGATCGGGAAAATTTCAGTAAACTATACATTTTCTCAAGCACACCAGGACAAATGAGCCTGTTGACTAACATCAAAGCAGAATGCCTTACCTTCTCCATCAGCTCAGGGAAGACAGTCTTCATCTTGAGGGATCTGAAGAGAAGGTCCTGGTCTCTGAGGGCCATGGACACGTTGAGCTGCTTCTCACAGTCTGACTCAGCTCGTGTTGTCCTGAAGTAGTAGCAGTAGTAAAAGTAGTAGTGCAAGTATGATTAGGAGTAGTAGGGGTAGTATTATAGGAAGCAGTAGTAGTTTTACTAGAAGTAGTAGTAGTAGTAGTAGTAGTAGCAGTAGAAGCAGTGTGTTTCAAATAGTATTTTTCTACTAAATGCATTAAAACATTTTTGCCGGTCCGTCCATCAGTTTGCATTGACTTGTAATCTCCTCACACTCGCTTTAGACACTGGCAGTACTGTCCTACCCACCATAGTCCTCCCTGGACTAGCTAGTACTATTCAGGTCTCATCCGGTATGGGAAGAAAAGGAGGAGACAAGTCATGTTCTTTTTTATTGGCAGGATTCTACACAGTGGCCCTTTAATATGAAACTGTATTAGGTAACTCTAAGGAAGAATTTAGTTTTGCTGCACGATAAAACAAATACAAAATAATACATTTCAGAAAACAACATTTTGGTTTAAATCTGTTAAGCTAATGGCTGTGCACCTAAAAACTCATACTGCAAGGACATATAAAATAGTTTGAGCAGAGAGCAGTGGGATGGACGAATGAGATGGAAGATCGGGGGCAGATTTGGTGGCCATAACGGTACAAATACCCCCCAAATTCATAACATTATAGAATAACAAAACATGAGAAAAACACAACATGAAAGAATAACACACCATGACAGAATAACACACCATGATAGAATAACACACCATGATAGAATAACACAACATGACATAATAACAGAACATGACAGAATAACAGAACATGAGAGAATAACAGAACATGAGAGAATAACGCAACATGAGAGAATAACGCAACATGAGAGAATAACACAACATGACAGAAAAACACAACATGACAGAAAAACACAACATGACAGAAAAACACAACATGACAGAAAAACATAACAGGATAGAAAAACACAACATGACAGAAAAACACAACATGACAGAAAAACATAACAGGATAGAAAAACACAACATGATAGAAAAACACAACATGACAGGATAACACAATATGACAGGATAACACAACATGACAGGATAACACAACATGAGAGAATAACACAACATGAGAGAATAACACAACATGAGAGAATAACACAACATGAGAATAACACAACAAACCTTTGGATGCCGCTGTCTGTCTCTGTAGCAGGGAAGCGGATCCACTGCTGGGAACAGATTATGGTGCTGGCAGGGCAGGCCTCCAGGTGTTGGGCTAGCCTGCGGCGAGGCATGGAGAAGGGACAGCCATAGCCGACGTTCAGGCAGGGGACCTTCTCCTCGGGGCACAGTAACCGGTGCTGCTCATCCTTGCACTTGTGGAAGGACGCACCGCAGCGCAGACGGCATTTGATAACCACGCAGGAGACGGCGGTGTTCACCGGGGCCTGGCAGAACAGACTGTAGCATTTCTCACAGTGATCATGCAGCCCCGCGGGGGGCGTTCTGCTCTTCACCTTGCGATGGGGGGAGAACGGAACATGGAGAGAGGGAGAAGTACACAAATAGATCAAAGACAGAGGGGGAGAGCAAATATTGTCAGGAGTATTAATGATGTTGACTTAGGAGATGTTTAATCATCATATCCACTCACCATGTCAACTCAAATGTAATTAGTTCAGAACACCATCTTAAAATAAGGAAGAGAAAACATTTAATATTTTTTCAAGGTATTCACATTTATGCAGAACCAACACACAAAGAGAACATCAACATATTTCATTACGTCTTCTCCACAGCAAACAATAAGTAAACGAAGGCCACATTATTTTCAGAATATTTGTCTCTCCACAGATGTTGTCTTTGACCATTTTGTCTCATATTACCCACTGTTCATGGAACTCTTGCTTATAGACACAAACACACATTTCTGTTACCATAATAATGTCACAAAATACCAACATTTAAAATCAGCCCATCAGTATTTTTATGTGAAACATCAACAGAACGACCACTAAAACTCACCTTCTCTCTGTGTCTGTGTGAGTGGTTGTTGTCTGTCTCTGTTTACATATGACTACTGTAGCTCCTGTCCTGGGTCTCATATAAATATCCAAACAGCTCCTGTACTCTGCGTGTGTGGGTAAAGTGCATGTGTTTGTGCGTCTGTGTGTTTGTTATTTATAGCCAACCAGAGGTGTTGACAAGGCCAGTGTGACAGGCCATTGTTCCTTGACACACAGGTTTAAGTTACTGACTCTATGGCTGTCATACTGTCTGTATGACTGGTGTTAACTGACCTGGTTCTAATCATTATTCTGACCGTGTTAATTGACCTGGTTCTAATCATTATTCTGATCGTGTTAATTGACCTGGTTCTAATCATTATTCTGATCGTGTTAATTGACCTGGTTCTAATCATTATTCTGACCGGTTTTAAGTGACCTGGGCCAGTTTCTCGGGTAGCTATATAGACTAGATTTGAACCTTACAAGTAAAGTTACTGGGGCTTGCTTTAACGCTTTCAAAGTAATTTTAGCCCGGTACATGGATACTGCAAACTTTGAACAATCATACGATTGTAAAGTGTAAAAAATCTTTTAAAAGCTGCTATCCATATTTGTGTAAATGTAGCAAAAAATCCTGTTGGTACAGAATGGTTACTCCAGCCGCAGCATCTTAGGTTTGGTTAGAGATATTTTTGTCATCTTTTCAGATTTAAATAGCTGAGAAGTAGAGGTATATATGAAATTCCCATACTGTCTGTCTATCTTGCTGGGAAAGTGAGTTAAACGGCTGCTGTTTGGGAAATACTTAAAATGCTTAAAAACTTGTTGCTATGATTACTGAGATTGCAATATCTCGAGTTTGGTAATAGGTATTTTTGTAATCTTTTCAGATTTAAATAGCTGAGAAGTAACGGAATATAGAAAATGTGTACTACTTGTCTGTCTTGCTGGGAAAGGGGGTTAAAAGGGAGATATTTGGGAAGTACTGCTAAAAACCATGTTGCTATGGTTACTGTGGTTGCAATATCTCAAGCTTGGTATGAGATATTTTGGCAATTTTTTCGGATTGGAATAGCTATAAAGTAGATTAATATATGAAATATTCGGGATTTATGTTCATCTTACTGGGAAAATGTGTTAAACGGTATTTGTTTGGGAAATAATGCTAAAAAGCGCATTGTTATGGTTACTGCGGTTGCAATATCTCGATTTTGGTAAAAGCGATTTTTGTAATTGTTTCTGATTTAAATAGCTGGGAAGTAGAGGAATATAGAAAATGTGTACTTTTGTCTATCTTGCTGGGAAAGTGGGTGAAACGGCAGCTGTTTAGGAAATATTGCTAAAAAACGCTATGGTAACTGCGGTAGTAGTTTCTCTAGTTTGGTAAGACATATTTTCAAGTTTTTTTTCCTGATTTGAATAGGTGAGAGGTATAGGTACATTTAAGTAAATCCATATTGGTGTATCTGGTTCAGAAAGTACTTTCCATTGGAGCTGTTTTTGAAAAAATCCTGTTGCTATGGTTACTCCAGTTGAAGTTGCTCAAGTTTGGTTAGAGATATTTTTGTATTTGTTTCTGATTTAAATAGTTGACAAGCAGAGGAATATATAAAATAATAGTACCTTTTCTCTATCTTGCTGGGAATGTGGGTTAAATGGCAGTAGTTTGGGAAGTATTGCTTAAAATCGTGTTTCTATGGTTACTTCGGTTGCAATATCTCGAGTTTGGTAAGGGATATTTTCATATTTTTTTCTAATTCTTGTAGGTGAAAATTAGACGTACATATACATAAAGCCGTGTTTGTGTATCTGGTTCAAAAAGTACTTTCCAATGCAGCTGTTTCTGATTTTAAAAAATCCTGTTGTCATGGTTACTCCGGTTGAAGTAACAGGGGTTTGGTAAGAGATATTTTCGTATTTATTTCTGATTTAAATAGCTGACAAGCAGTGGAATATATAAAATAATTGTACTTTTTCTCTGCCTTGCTGGGAAAGTGGGTTAAACCGTAGCTGTTTGTGAAATATTGCTAAAAATTGGGTTGCTATGGTTACTTCGGTTGCAATATCTCGAGTTTGGTAAGAGATATTTTCAAAATTATTTTTGGTTTTAATAGCTGAGAAATCTATCAATGTTTGCATTTGCAGTGGTCTCTTAATTTTAACCCTTTTGTTCCTCACTCAAAACCTTCCTTTTCAACTTTTTTGGAAAGGAAAGAAAAGGGTGCAGTGGTCTCAATTCTTTCTGGAGCTGTGTATGTATGTGTATATATATATATATATATATATATATATATATATATATA
>JACXGI010003476.1:45451-62321 GCA_016801175.1 Esox masquinongy | reverse complement strand
GTGAGAACAATAATGGGCCCAGAACCGAGCCTTGAGGAACACCAAAACATACCTTTGATTTGTCAGAGGATATGCCATCCACACATACAAACTGATATCTTTCAGATAAATAAGATTTAAACCAGGCTAGAACATGTCCACGTAGCCCAATATGGGTTTCCAGTCTCTCTAAGAGAAGGGAGTGATCAATAGTGTCAGACAGACAGGCAGACAGACAGGCAGGTAGACAGAGACATGTAGACAGACAGGCAGGTAGACAGATACATGTAGACAGACAGGCAGGCAGACAGAGACATGTAGGCAGACAGGCAAGTAGACGGAGACATGTAGACAGACAGGCAGACAGGCAGAGACATGTAGACAGACAGGCAGGTAGACAGAGACATGTAGACAGACAGGCAGGCAGACAGAGACATGTAGACAGACAGGCAGGCAGACAGAGGCATGTAGACAGACAGGCAGGCAGAAAGAGGCATGTAGACAGACAGGCAGGCAGACAGAGACATGTAGACAGACAGGTAGGCAGACAGAGACATGTAGGCAGACAGGCAAGTAGATAGAGACATGTAGACAGACAGGCAGACAGACAAAGACATGTAGACAGGCAGAGACATGTAGACAGACAGGCAGGCAGGCAGACAAAAGAGAGCTACAGGCATGTCAGCCATCCACCAGGTCTTACAGCACGATCCACGTCACAAGCTTTCAAAGGCAAGACAAAGTTATTAACTATTCAATCACATGAAGGGGAGTTGAAGGTGTGAAAGGTTGCAGACCAAAGCACTTTTGCTCCAGTGCATTAAGAGCCTGGTCCAGTGCTCTGGAGCTCTGTGTGGAAGAGAAATAAATTGCCTCCCAGGAAGGGTCTCCTTTTCCCCCTTTTTTCCATTAATAACAGCAATCTGCTGTGAAAATCGAATACCAAGTACCATTTACGTTACATCTAGATAACTTCTGCTTGGGAAAGCGTACAATATGAATATTTCATTCGCTGATATCCAAATAAACACACAAGACCCCCCATCAATCAGCAGGCCTTCTAACAGGAAGTGTAGCGGAAAGGGACATAGCTAATGAACACCATGCACATCTGACATCAGCACTGCAGTACGCCTTCATTCCTGCTACTGACCATAGAAGACTATGCAGTGTAACTGCTAGTCATCCATATGTACAACACCATGCACTTGTAAAAGGCCCTTACAATCAGGAGACAGATTTCAGGAAGTGTACACCCACTAAATGTGGATAACCTGACCTGTATAACATATTCATGACAACAAATCAGGCATGAATACTGTCCTTCATTTAAGTAATAGCTTTATCCCTGCCATTAAAGTCAGATATGGCTCCACCCCCCCAACCCCCCCACCCATCCCTCTCCCTGGCCTAATTCTCCCTCCTCAGTGGCGGATAAAGGGGATCAGCGGTCTATCCATATGCATGCCCACATATCTATGGAGTGGATGTCAGGTCTTAGCTTGGCCCTAGTGCTGAAAGCCCTGGTAATGACACTTAATGAAAGCTGGGGAGTAAAGCCAGGCATGCAGAATGAAGGACAAGCCAGTGCACTCCCCTAGCTCCCCACCCCTTCCCCTCCCATCAGCCTGGGTGTGCTCTGGCCCCAGACATACACAAATGTGCTGCATGCGTGAGAATGGACACAGTTTCCTTCACCTTCTCAAGCCATTCACCTGTTTATCTATTTATTTTTATTTACTCCATGTCTCTCTCTCGGCTGCTTTCAGAGCCCTCATCTCCCAGCTCCCTGTAGGCTTTCTGAATGTCCGGGAACATTAGCTGATGGAAGCTCCAGTCATCCACTGGCCTTAATGAGCTGAGTTTGCATCTTCTTCTGCTGATATCAGGCCAGGCTACGAGCACACAGGCGCTAGTCAGCATGCTTGTTGTTCTTCAGAGCAGGTATACATTCAGGTTGGTACATTACCCACTGGCAGGTAAGCAGAATGAGCTCATTGTGGATGAGGTAGGAGGAGGATAAGTGGCAGGCTCTGTTATTATAGCAAACACAGGGAATGATGGGGTATAATCGATCCCACCAGACCCAAGCCTCTGATCAGCACAGTTCTCCCTCCTTCAACCTCTCTATCTCTCCTTTAACGTCTCTCTCTCCTTTAACGTCTCTCTCTGCTTCAACCTCTCTCTCTCCTCTGAACTCTCTATCTCTCTTTTAACTTCTCTCTCTCCTTCAACCCCTCTATCTCTTTTCCTTTAACCTCTCTCTCTCCATCAACCTCTTAATATCTCTCCTTAAACCTCTTTCTCTCTCTCCTTTACCCTGCCATTAGGGATGCATTAATAAGAACATTCTTGGCCGATACCGATAGCAGATATTCATACACCAAAATCAGCCAATGCCGATGTTTTGTCACTTCTGTACCTGTGTACTCAGGCATACATTAAATTAAAAAATATATATATTTCAACAAATGTAAATTCAATTACACAAAAGTTATCTTTCTATATATTTTCATGAAAAAAACTCCCCAACATAAGTCTAATTATATGATAAATACACATCCCCTTTCTGTAACTTACATAATACATAATTAATGCTGGATATACAGCAAATAAGGTATTTAACTCTCAAAACTGCTTTAACAAGTGTCATTGTTAGTCTTTGGATAGGGAG
Source organism: Esox masquinongy (assembly GCA_016801175.1). NCBI lineage: Eukaryota > Metazoa > Chordata > Actinopteri > Esociformes > Esocidae > Esox > Esox masquinongy. Next base: position 59,668 of record JACXGI010003476.1, on the reverse strand, counting down.
TCATTTGCTAAGGTGTAATTTATTTTCTGAAGTTTCTGAAGATTAAGTGCTCTGACATAGTTTGCAGCTTTAAAAGCACTTATTGTTTCTAAGCAGGGCATCAAGTTTACTGTTTGATTCACCAGCAAACGTGCCAGGTAGATTCAAAATCTACCAGCCACTGATTTTTGCAGCCAACCCCAATCCCTTTACACCATAAGACACAACAAATGAGTATGCTGTGTAATGATTTGAAAAATGAATATAAGTATTTCTAGTACAAAATAACATGATATATTGCTGCTGTAATATTTTTCCTCTAATCTTGTGACATAACCGGAGTCTATTCCAAACCAAAATATCACAGATCTGAAATGTTCAGCTGCGCCTGAGAGGATATTGGAGACAACTGCACGTGTGCGTCTGTCTGCCGCCAGTCCTTGGCTGACTAGAATCTGACTGTCCTGTAGTAATTTGATGTCATTACGAGCAGTTGCAGTATAAGCTTAAACTAACATTGAAAACCACCAAACAATGGCCAGTGAACAAAACAATGAAAAAAAACAGAAACGCTGGGAGATTTTCCGGTGAAAAGTATCTAGCGCTGGAAATTGCTATTTCAACGATCCAATCCGGTACTGCGCATGTTGCTGCGTGCTCTCCCTCCCCCACTGGAGACCGGGCACACTGAAGTTTCTCGCACCGCTGGTCTTCATCGAGTGTGCGGGATTCATTGGCTGGCTCAAACTACTAGGATAGTGTACTCTGTTTCTCAAGTCGCACATGAATACGATAGCTCCAGGAGCTCAGTAACCTTAAGAACAGTATTGTAACGCGACAAATAGTGTATATACCAAAAAAATTGCAATTCACTCGTCTTACAAAAAGTTATGTCAGGAATCTTTTTCTTGCTGTTGTGGCCATGGTTCTGCCATGCAGGAGCATCACGGTAAAATGAATGCAGCGGAAACGCTGGAAAGCACAATCGGTCTGAAATATTGGGCAAAATATATAGCAATCAGCACCGATTATTAGCTACATTTTTGCCTATAATCAGCTGATACCGATTGTTGGTCAATATGTCAGTGCATCCCTTAAACCTTTCTCTCTCTTTCAACTTCTCTATCTCATTGTCCCTTCATCCTCCGTGTTCATTTCTTACCATTTTTTTGTTCCTGCCAGTTACGTAAAAATAGTTTTGGCTATATCTTGGAAAAGGTGACCCTTGAAGACAACATAATGTTTCTGTTTTGTTTCCTTGCCATGATACTAATGGGTATTGTGAAACTAGTATCGGCCCGGCCCTGTTCCAGAGGAAATCAGATGGGAACGTATTACAGTGAAATGGTATTACAGAGAAATGCCAGGGAGGGCAAGACTGGCCTATTTCAAAGCAAGGGGTATTGGCAGGATGAAACGAGACAGCTTTAACAGTCAAACAACCATGTGGAACACAATTTCACCATGAAAATCACCCTTTCTCAGCATCACATATAAAATTGTAAATCTATTTTAAAAACACAGTATATAGCTGTTACTATGGCAATGTGTCTTGACTGGTTGAGTGTCTGCAAGTCTTGACAGGTTCCTGTAAAGAAATATCACTAAGAGAGTCGAGTCCTGAGAGTAGTCAGAAGAGAAAAGTCAAAGTCGATTCCTTGGATGGCTCTTTCTGCCTGCCAATATCTTTTTGTCTGGTTGTTTCTGTCTCCCTGCCTCTGCCTGGCTGTCTCTGTATGTCCATCATTCTCTTCCTGTTTGTCTGTCTGCTGCTCTGTTAAGTGAGACAGGAAGTGAAAGTAGGCCCCTCCTCCAGCCCTCAGTCACTGCATCAGGAATGTGATCACAGCCACCTCTAGGATTTCCTGCCTGACTGCACAAATGCATCTTTGGTGTTACCAAGCAATCAGTGGTCTTCAGGGGTGGGGTGGGGTGGGGTGGGGTTGTCGTGGCCCTGGCGTGAGGAGAGGAGACTGTAGTGGGAGGGTCACCCAGGGTGCGTAAGGGGCGCTGAGACTGCTCTACTGATGCTCAGACTGGAACATGGATAGAGTGGCTGAGACATTCTGGGCTGCATTAGAGAGGGATTGGGGATTCAAAACACAAATCTGAAGTTTTTTCAGAGGCTCTCAGGCCACTGATTTCACAGCCAGACGACAGGGGCCATTAGCCCAGGAAACACAGAAGGGCCTATGCTAATCCCAGAACAACAAAAATCAACATGGTCACCAATAAAGCTCTTCTGAGTTACAGACAGGCTCCGGCTCTTAACAAACACTGTCTGAGATGTATTGTTGAGTGTTGCTATTGACCCATTTCTCAGCTTCACTCTAGAAACACACACAGAGGAACTAACGGCTCCAGAATGTATGACTTTGTTACTGCCACTGTCTCTAGAGCCACAAGAGAAAAAAAAAGCTAGTGAGGAGGACATGCAGTCATTAGTCCTGTCTGCTTTCTGTTCCAAGATGAATGGGAAATTGCCAGGGGTGTAGGATGAACTAGAGCCAAGTCCAGTGATCCAGTGTCTCGGTCAGGTCTAGGGTCAGTAGTACAGAACTCACTCTGTGTGGGGCATCTGGACTGGAGGTCTGGCCTGCGTTCTGTGCCGATCCCTCACCCGGGCCTGACACAAAAACAAGTCATATGACTCCATAGAGCACCACAATGTCTCTGAGAGTGGTCTAGTCTATATAACTGTGTAACGTACTTACCTGGGACTTCCTTGCCTCCATCCTGCTCTCAACCAGCTCAGATGTCAGCCTCTCCACCTCCCTCTGCAGAACATCCACACTTTCCTGCAAGTGACTACACACACACACACACACACACACACACACAACAAGGTTACAACTCATAGGTGGTTCAGTTTACACCCCCTTTTTACAGGTACAATGTGTCCCTTGCCCCACCTAATCCATGTGTCCTGTGCAGTTGTTAACCACAGCTCTGAACATGGAGACCTAATCACAGCTCTGAACATGGAGACCTAATCACAGCTCTGAACATGGAGACCTAATCACAGCTCTGAACATGGAGACCTAATCACAGCTCTGAACATGGAGACCTAACCACAGCTCTGAACATGGAGACCTAACCACAGCTCTGAACACGTAGACCTAACCACAGCTCTGAACACGGAGACCTAACCACAGCTCTGAACACGGAGACCTAACCACAGCTCTGAACATGGAGACCTAACCACAGCTCTGAACATGGAGACCTAACCACAGCTCTGAACATGGAGACCTAACCACAGCTCTGAACATGGAGACTTAACCACAGTCATTGTACCATTTATCACTATCCTGAAAATCATGTCTCCAGCGATTGAACAACAGACAGTACAAGACATTCCACTGGAAACAACCGGGTGGGTTGGATAGACACGGGAGAGCTCTTACTCCTTCTCGGCTGTCAGTCGGATGATCTTCTTGCTCTGGTCTTTGATGAGAAGGTTTAGTTTGTCATTGCCTTGCCTGTTAATGGGGTAAATCAGGGTTAATAAATCAGGGTTAATAAATCAAGGTTAATAAATCAGGGTTAATGTAGGACATGACTGGGCAGACGTGGTTGTGTGGAATATGCCCTTACCTCTGCTTCTTCACCCACTGGCTGATGTTGGTTACCACCAGGTCACTCTCCCTGGTCAGATCGAAGATGTCTGAACGAGCGTTTCCCAGAGACTGGCGCAACACCTCCACCTGAGGCCGGGGTGGGGGGGGGGGGGGGGGGTTAATGAGAGTCTGTTCAGAAGTCTAAGAGTGTCTGTCTGACATATGTGGATGTTTTAAGGGTTCACTACCTCATTAGCTGCCATGGTGTACTGGTGATTCATGGAATGGAGCTGTGAGTGTAAGGCATCTACCTGAACAGAGATATGAACAGTCCCTTACTGCACCTCACAATGGCCACACGGTTCATTTTCCACTGAGAAAGGATTATTAACTATGCTGTTCGGCATTTCAGTTTCAAAGCAATCTGTGAGCATATGTGTCATGAGTGCGGCCATGACGTTTCCATGAGCACATTGTTAATTATAGTGGATTCAGCTGTATGTGTCTCGCACCTGGCCCACCTTGGCATGGTAGTTGGCGTAATCCATTTCATATTTAGTTCTTATTCCTAATGACTGATCAACCTTCGAAATAAATGAATAATGAACAATATGAAATGCATACTCAGAAGTGTTTTCCGACCAGGCAGGAGTCATTGAAGTGGTCTCCTCCACAAACCTTTTATTTTTATTAAGATTGTCATTCATTTATATTCATCTGACACTAAATTCCGTTGAATTATACCTGCAAATGCACACGTCACACCACATCAAAGAACTGGTGGCTGGTGAACATAGCGCATTAAACATCTCCCATAGGAAGTAGTAGTATCCATTAATTACCCCCCCCCATTCCTATCTCCTGGCAGCCTAGTAGGGAGATAGAGCCACTGTTCATATCACCACCTCAATGACCTTTCCACAGGCCCGGGGAGCACGCACTGCAGAGAAAAGGCAATAAATATAATGAAAGAAGCAAAGCCAATTAAAGTGGTGTGTGTGTGTGTGTGTGTGTGTGTGTGTGTGGAGAGGTGAGGGCGGGTGGAGGGGAGATGAGCCAGACAGGAGGAAGCTCCCAGACTGCATTGCTGCAGCTCCCACCAATCCTTGCATGACCACACAGCCACCATAATGTGCCGGCAGGCGGATGGGACTGCTACTGCATTCACCTGCTAATCCACACTAAAGGACAGACGTGTCCACACAGACGTGTCCACACACACACTCAGCGGTTTTTGGTGGGACGGGTTGCGGGTTCACACAACTTGAAGTTCATTTTCTTCAGCGGAGGTTGCTGACCGCAAAATGACAAAGATTCTCTCCCCATGGCAAGTAAGTGGGCCGAGCGCTGCTGTTACCACGCAAGACCGACGGCACTTAGGGGAGACCACGCAGGGACAGTGTGGTCGGCAGAACAAACACACAGCTCTTACATGCGTGGGTCTGCAAACACAGCGGTCAGAATTCAGCCCCACATCAACACGTCCTACTGTATTTTCAACTGGAAGGGCTCTAACGCACAGTTCAGACGGTAGAAGTATGGCGAGTCGAGGTGAATAGAAATGAAGAACAGAGAAGCGTGGTCAAGATCTCTGCTTGAAGGGTTTGATTTGTTTTCGTACAACTGCTCTTAAAACTTCAGACTGGAGACGACCTGGTCCTCTGCATTCAAATCCCAGGCCGTGATTTGTCTTCTGATGTGGGCGTGGTAGCAAGAAACCTTTACTTGCATGCAGTTAACATACATTAATATGGAATCCATATCATGGATCAACATTTCTCCCAACAGTAGGAGGACTGCTCTGGAGCACTGCATGAAACTAGCCCCATCGTGGCCAAAGTATCGTTGGAACTATATATTGAACCTCCTGGGTTTGTGGTATATGGTTGTATCCAGGCATTGTATCATTCCTTACAACTGCCTTCAGCCCAGGTGTATTGACCATATACCACACCTTATTGCTATTATAAACCAGCTACCAGCACAATTAAAACGTTAAAACATGTTTTTATATTATACCCGTGGTATACAGTCCAGCTTTTAAATAATCCACATTCAGGGTTGGAAATACCTGGTTAATAATTAAGCGAAAAAGGCACAAGGGGATATGGTAAATGACCAATAAACCATGGCTAAGAGTTGTTCTGGATACAGCACTTTGCTGTGTATACAGCACTTAGCAATATATTGTCAATATACCACAAACACTCAAGATGTTTTTTAATATTATAAACCGGCAACCAACCCAATTAGAAAAGTAATACATTCTGTGATCTCATATACCACAGCTTTCAGTCAATCTGCACTTATGATTTGAAACATTCGGTTTATAATATAGTACTGTAGATAACCCCAGAGTGGACAGTTCCCTTTTTCTTAAAAACTACCTAAAACTGGTAGAATTTTTAATATATTTTGTTACCTATTAAATCAGAGAAAAATTTAGAAAAGATTAGCCAGGCCCTTGAAATGATTGATGACAATACATAATGATAGTTGTCTAAGCATGTTAAAATTGTATCATATTACATCAGAATCTTATTCTGGATAATGTCTTTGCATTTAATTATTATTATTGTGTTCTCTGTGCCAGAAAGCCATGTTTGAGTGCTGTTTATAACAACAACAAAAAGATGCAAATATGTACAAACTTTTGACTAGTACTGTATATACGAGCCAGTGTAATGAAAATTTAAAGATTCAGTGCAGAGACATTATCCAGGATGAGATTCTGATGTAAAAATGGGTGATTTACCCCTAATCTAATGTGTAGTTGTTTGGTCCATGACATAGATGTTGGCTGTTGGCTTTCACATCAGAGTGGTTATTGGATATTGACAATGAAATGAAAGGTTATTGGTTAATTTGACATGTGGATGAATGGAAATGTTTATGCATAGGGTCTTCTATCTCACATCGTCCAGGGACTGTCTGCTTGCAGTCTGTAGTCTGTGGAGCTCTGCAGCCAGTTGCCTGGTCCTCTCCTCCTGACCTTCCTTCTCCTCTGACAGCTGGGTGTTTCTCTGCTTCAGACGGGCCAGCTCAGCACGCAGGCATGTTGCTTCACCACCAATACGCGCAACCTGCTTGCAATAACAAAAAAATCATCCCCACTAAATACATCTTTGTTAGTCCCAGTACACATTTTTCCCCACAGTCACATTAAAATAAATTGACACAGTCAGTATTTTCAATATATTTTACTCCAGTCTCTCTATGGGGAGGCCTGGGTGGGGGCCAGCTCCAGTCGCTCTATGGGGAGGCCTGGGTGGGGACAGCTCCAGTCTCTATGGGGAGGCCTGGGTGGAGGCCAGCTCCAGTCCCCAATCTGAAGGTGGGTTGTGCTGTTGTTAAGCCTCCTTAACTCACCCTCAGGCCAGCCTGGACACCTCTCACAGGAGGACATCAAACACACCAAATATGGCTCCAAAGCTACACACAATGTATGGACAAACCTCTTGACTATGCTTCAGGCTTTGGCCCTCCCTGCTTTCCATCTCCCTCTTGCACTGCTGCAGCTGAGACTGGCAGGCTGTATGTTCCTTCTGAAGCTCGGCCAGGCACTCCTGCAAGCCCACCACGGTCCTCCTCCGCTCCCTGAGCTGAAGGACACACACAAGACAGACAGTTAAAGTCACACTCCTCCTCACACCTCCTGAGAACTCCCATCATGTGTGTGTTTGTGTGTGTGTACACTACTGTGTGCATACCGGGCTTAAAGATAGATGGGGCTAAATCTGACAATCGCACCATCTTAGCTCTCTGTTCCAAGATTAAGTCACATGGGTTTGTAGATAGATGAGAGATCTGCACTTATATGCATGACAGATATTAAATTGGGATTAAGGAGATTAATTTCAGGCTGTAATTGAGTGAGAAACTTTTTGATCAGATTGATTTAACTTTCTAAAGATGTGAATTATGTGCTTCGATTAAATTTCCTAACAGCTGAACAGTTGGTAAATTGCCATGCTTTAGGCTTGTATCCCTTTGGCTGGTGCAAAGCTATATTTCGCAAAATTCATTTTTCATCGGACTAATTTCTCTTCAGTTCCTTTGGGGTTAAAAAATAATTACTATTTTTGAAACACAAATTCAGAGACGGAAACTAATTCAATTTGCGAGCATGGCTGGAGGACGAATCTGAGTGCAGATGACTGTAGCCAGGCTTCAATCAGGAACTCTCCTGCTGAATGAAAAAATAACATCCTGTATAGCCTGAAAAATTACCTTTGGAACTTTGAACTGTCAACAAGTACAGATTTAATTCAGGACATTCACTAGCTAGTATTCCATTCAACTGGCAAGAGATTTTCAATTCTAAGGATTCTAAATGCTTTATAAAAATATATATGCAAATCTTTCCACCAGTGATGCGTATCCACCAAACATACTATTTCCGGATGAGAAGCAGAGCTTGATGAAGTAGTGCACACATAGTACATGGCACTTTTCTGAGTACAAGTGGTATGTGTTTAATCACAAAAACTGTAGTGTTAAATTACCACATTGCCAAACCTGGTGTTGTAGATAACAGTAAGATTCCTTTAATTTGTCAAATGGCCGACACATCAGTCATCATGTAACCTGAATAACACCCTCTCTGTAGTCATTTTTCAAAAGGAGCATCAAGCTCATCTCTGTGCACTTTTACCACGCTGAGAGTTCATCATAACTCATTTCATCTGTAGTCTAATAAACTGCATGAGGAACATAATCAGCAAGTCACTCCAAATGCACTTTGACTTGATGGCTATTTTATCTGTATTTGTGCATCAAAACATTTCCACTGCCATTCCTCTCATAATTATTTTAAGACACAAAAACATCCCAGCATATCAAACATGCCAAGTCCTGTATCCATCAAATTTGTTGTGACGTGAACATTAACAATAATTGCATAATAAACTGTGGGGGAGAACATGGTTACTGACACTCCTGATTTCTGCTGGGGGATTAACATTAGGTATAAATCAACAGACCATACTCAAACTACAGTGTGATTAACTGCGTGGTGTGAGTGTGAAATTCATGAACAATGGGTGCATTTTGAGTGCTAGTTTTAGTACACATTAGTGAGTGTTTGAAAGCACCAGGTGCTGATTTGACTGCCAGTTGTGTATCCATGATGATAACGTGATATAACATGTAGAAACTTTGATGTGGTCCAAATAAGTCACATGCTCTTATTGTCTTCACCCGGCACAACCAGAAGAGGACAGGTCAGCCCTCACAGTCCGACTTGTCTCTAGGTTCCTTCCCAGGTTCTGACCCTACTAGGGAGTTTTTCCTAGCCACTGTGGATCAGTTCATGTTGTTGCTTGCCCTTTAGTGTTTCAAGCTTGGTATCTGTAAAGGCACTTTGTAACTGCTGATGTAAAACCGCTTTGTAAAATAAATTTGATTGACTGAAAACAAATGTGATTGATACGGACCTGACTGTAAGCTTTTTCCAGGCCGCTTCTGAGCTGGCCGGTCTCTCTCTCCTTTCGAGCCTCTCTTTCCTGGGCCTCCTGGTTCCTCTCCTGCTGCCTAGCCTGCTCCTGGGACAGCTCTGCCCGCAGCGCCCGGCTGGCATCATCCTGCTCCCGCAGCTGGCACCCAGAGAGACATCCACAGTGACAGTCATGACAAACGACCCCCCGTGGCCACACGTCTACAGGGGAGTCTTCTGCAGTAAGGCCACAGGGCCTCTAGTGAGCCCAGTCAATAAACTGATGTGGTGCAATGGGCCCTAAACGACCTAGAGAGAAGCGCTGTTGTGGAGCCCCGTTAACTGTTAGCCAGGATGGGTGACGGTGGTTTCCGGGACGATAGGCCACGTCGGTAGGAAGCTGCAGGTTGGTCAGTCTGTTGCCGGTCTTACCTGCTGTTGTAGAGTCCTGAGTGTGTCCTTGGTGCTGGTTAGCTCTGCCTGCAGTGTGGTGGCTTCCTGCTGAGCCCTGAGCTGGTCCTGCCTGCTCTCCTCCACCCCCTCCTTCAGCACCTCCACCTGGGTCCTGAAACACACACACGGATGGACACTTTCAGGAAGGGGCTCCCAGGCATCTCCGCAACGTCCGCTTTCGAACGTCCGAAGCTACACGCTGTGCGCTTTGTTTTCATTCACGTTTTCCAAGTCAAAGGGAATCAAAGCTCTCTAACTGTGATGTCATACGAGGAACTAAATCATCAGAGGGTAATGGGCATGCGTGTGCGCGTGCGGCAGGTTTAATTTGAGCGGGCGAGCCGAAACATTTAATGAGAGGACGTCGCAGTGATTGCGTCTGTGCTGCGCGTCATGGCGTGTTGCAGTAGCATTCGGCTGATGCGCCTCCTGGGCGTGAGTGATGGGATCCCAGTGTGAGTGTGAGGGGTGACCAGGGCCTGTTTGCCGCCAGGTGAAGCAGCTAATCAAATCCCAAACAGAAACAGTGGCCCAGTTCAGCACTCCCTCTCCCCGAGACATTAACTCAGACCACAGCCGAACGTTAAAGCCCTGGCCTGCTCATGAGAGGGACGGAAGACAGCGCGCATTAAGGGAAGGGACACTCAGCCGACTGGAAGGAAGAACTAACAGTGTATTTAGAGCAGTCCCTCTGTACATGTTCTACCAATGAGCTGCCTCCCCTCTCTGCCATTAGTCATTGGTGAAGCAACAACTTTAGACAGACTAAGAGTATAAGACACACAGAAAGAGAGAGAGAGAGAGAGAGAGAGAGAGAGAGAGAGAGAGAGAGGTGGGTGCAGGGTTGAGGGGTAATGCTCTTTCCGGAAGGTGCTACGTCCGTGCACGTGCGTGCGCGTGTGTGTGTGTGTGTGAGGGGGGAAGTGTGGGAACAAGCCCAGAGCCTTCTTAGTGCTCACCTTCCTCTCCCATTGACAAGGCGGCCACAGTAACAGCTAATCGATGGCTTGTGAATCTCCAACACACCCCCTCTACAGGCTGATCAATATCCCTGGCAATTAGAATCCCCTATCTGCATGGCCGTGGGGCCCGGGTGGCTCGCCAGCCCACAAACACCCAATTTAGTCCTCATCACTTAATTACTAAGTCCTCTCTAATGCCTATTGGCAGGTGGTGGGCGCGCTCCGAGTGGCGGGATGGCTGACTGAACAGGAGACCTTTGGCAAGGTGCTGGTTAAGATGCTCCTATCCTGCGTCTCCTGGCCAGTTAAACATCTGATTTCACAAGAGGGCCCTGACCTGGAATGATGCACCTATCGAGCGGCGGGCCCACACAGGCCAGAGAGACAGGGGGGAGAGTGGGGGAGGCATCCTGCCAAGGGTCACAAAGCCAAAACACTCTCTGTCTCTCTCTCTCTCCCAGAGCCACTAACATACAGGAAGCAGTGAGAGTATGGGTGAGACAAAGTGGGCTTTTAAACACATTTAACATCTGATAGGTTCCTGTGGTGTGTTTATTTTCACGAGCCTTATTTAGAGTGACTGTCTGAGAGGCTTTATTGACTACGGTTCAGTTTGGATCTAAACGGGAATGAGTCTTATAAGCAGGCAGTAAATAAGATGTTAGACTAATGGAAAGGTGAAATATAAATGACTGGGGTTTAAAGACAAGGTTCATAAAAAACAGCCAAGTGTTTCCAGATGTCCAAGACAAATGACCTATTAATACCTACAATACGACTAAAACGGTTTTCCTTCCAAATTGTTTTAATTCTATGTTAAAAGGCATCTTTTCTGTGAAGGAGTGGTGTGGGGAAAACCCAACAAATAGATTTAAACTGGACAAGGACCGGCAGACAGAAGACAGACAGAGGACAGACAGAGGACAGACAGGAGGTCAGGTTGTTTTGACAGCCTACCTGGAGCCCTGCAGCTCCTGTTCTGTGGTGTGGAGTCTTTCCTTCAGGGTGTGGAGCTCTGCCTGCTGTCTCCTCTGGGCCTGCTCCGCCCTCAACAACTCTGCCACCCGCTCTGCCAGATGTTCCCGTGCCTGATGCTGCCTCCCTTCCACCAGCAACACCTTCTCCTCCTGGCGTGCCAGCTCCTGGGCTGGGAGACACCAACACTTAGGGAGATACAGTCTCTTTCTACTTTACTCCCGACAACAATGAGTATTATATAACTTATTCTTCTTTTATTATTAAAATATACTTATAATATAATATAAATATACTTATAATATAAAATATACTTACAATATAATAAAATATAATATACCCCCCCCACCTGAGCCATGGACAGGGCAATGTCCCCGACCCTGCACTAATAGTATTCCCAAGGGTGGTAGAGGACCAGGCCCTGTCAGGCAACGGACAAATACACCAAATAATACGACATACAAACTATATCCCCACCAAGCTCACCTATAATTGGAGGTCTTGAAGGAAAACAGAGAGCTATTTATATAGCATATATGTATGTATTAGCCTGATTGTAATATTACAGCCAACTGTGAGGTATCCACAAATCAACCCATCTTTCACAATATATTTTTAATGTACAATTATTTTGTTGTTGCAATAAATCTTTCTACTTTACTGTGCTAACTTACAAGGGTCATAAACCTCTGTATTTGCCCCATTTCTACTGAGATTGTCCTAATAGAAATTAGCAGAATCATAATTTCAGTTTTATGCAATTTACTTTTCAATTTTCAGATTGGTCTTTTTTGGATCTCCTAACGACACGCTTCGGAGATTCATCAGGACACATGTGTGACTCTATAATGATTCCTGGACCTGACTCTAGGAAGGCACCACTACTGGACACTATGAAGACATGACCTATTGATTGTTTAGTTGTGGCAGAGCCTCTACGGGTCTGACTGTGTCACATATATCTGGTGTGTTATCTACCTTTCTTCTACATCCATGAGTGCTCTGTTATTTCTTATTCTTAGTGTCCCTCTGAGTGCATACTGAATGAATACGTTAGTATGCATGTGAGCGTGACTGGGTACAATGTCTTATGAGAATGTGTGTTTGTGAGAAAACGTGTGTGTGTGTGTGTGTGTGTGTGTGTGTGTGTCAGACAGAAGGCCCCGGGCTGTGAATTGATGAGCTGTTTCATTGCGGTCTGGCTGCTGAGGGCAGACAGCACGCAAACAGGTGACCGTCTCTGCCTGCTTATTAAAGTCAGCCCTAGGGGATGTACTGCAGCCACTACAACCCTGTGACTGACTCTCTCCCCTTCCATCTCCATCACTCTCATTCCATCTCCCTCATGCCCCTGCTCTAACAGTTTCTGGAACCTGTTCTCCACCAAGTAATGAGGAAGCAGGGAGAGAACAGAGGTACCTGACTACACACTGAAACCCATTTAAATACCCAGTCTCCCAGACCGCCCCCCAGGCCTGGGGCCTCCCCCTACCCGTGTCCCTGCAGCGTCCCTGGGCCTCCTTCAGTTCCTCCATGAGGGTCATCAGCTGGGTCCGGAGGGAGCCGCACTCCTGGTCTGTCTGCTTGCCCTCCCTCCTGGCCCTGTGGAGGTCAGCCTCAAGGCCCCTGGCTGCAGACGTTTGCCTCTCCACCTCCGCGGCCCGGTTCCGTAGGGCTTCGCGGGCTTCCAGCAGGTCAGCCTCCGAACGCCTCAGGAGGGCATCCCGCTTCTGCACCGCCTGGGAGGAAACCAAGGGGCTCAGTCATGGTGTTCCATAGCACCTGTTAGCCAGTGTCCTGTGTGTGTGTGAGGTCAGTATGTGTGCTATCTTGGCCCGATGGGCTCAGTGTTTGTATGTTATTTAGCATCCCACCTTTCACGTCCTCCAAGCTCATGACAGGTCTATACTGGGTCTTATTTGTGCATCTGTGCCATTCTAGCATTTGTTAAAGCATGGCCAGCACCATGGCCAGAGGCCATCTTCAAATATACATTTCAGTGTAATTCATTGGCTGATCCTTTCAGGGGACCCATTTGGAATAGTGATCCCATGACCAACCGGGACATCAGGAGGGATCCCCCCGTTGACCCCATTAGAATGGCAGATTCCTTCATGGGCGATCTCCATGCTAGAACAAGTCCTTTAACCATCTCTATGGTTTCTAACCTTCTCCTCTGACGTAATCTATTCTACTTCCTGAAGTCATGAGTGAGTGTGTGAGAAGGTGAAAGCTCTTTCTATCCGATCCTCCAGTTCTGTGGTAGGTCAGGGGCCTGGCCTGGTGTTGTGCCCCAGCGTGTACCTGCTGTCTCTGGGCACACTGGCTGTGGGCGGCCTGCAGATCCTGCTCCAGCCTGGCTGCCTTCTGCTCCAGAGCTCCCACCTCCTGCAGCCTGCGCTGCTCCTCTATCACGGCCTCTGCCTGGAGCTGCCTCCCAGCTTCTTCCAGCTGCAGCACCTCTGGAGCACAGACACACACACAAAACACGCATTCATCAAGTCTCTACAGCACACACCGTGAACACACACACACACTCTGATGCACACACATACACACGCGTGCACAAACACGAGCCAGCCCACACATACACCCACACCACGCTGGAGAAAAGAAACCCTTGATGTATTCCATGGGAAACACAAACTTGTTGGTCGAGATGCGGCAAGCCCTCCACACCTGTCACAGTGTTGCTGTTCAGCTGGGCAAGCCTGGACACCTCCTCTCTCAGCTGTACAACCTCCGACTGGCACGCAATCAGCTCCTGGCTGCCCTGGGCACACTGTTCCACAGCCTGGGAGAATGCCTACACACACACACACACACACACACACACACACACACACACACACACACA
>JACXGI010003476.1:32931-45351 GCA_016801175.1 Esox masquinongy | reverse complement strand
AACTATTCAATTAAACAGCAAACAGCCCCGCGTGAAAGCCAGCAAATAATTACCCAGGACAGTTGTTCTCAACTGGTTTTGCCCCGGGACCAAGATTTTAACCTGGTTGCCTCAGTTTGGACCCAATGTTTGCAATTATATTAAACAAGGGAACACTCCCACCTTTTTTATCGTCAATGATTTCATATTGCTAATATTCTTGATTAAGAATGCTGGCGAGGTCGTTTGTTTGAGGCCATAACATCTGCTTAAGAGCACTGCTATAATAGATAATAATATATAATAATAATAAAATAGCTCTATATTGAAAATACTGCGACTGACAAAAAATCCTTTTCAGAGAACTAAATTATCTACACGCATTATTCTAAAATGATATAATAATACAAAATAATACAAGATAGTCAGATCAGTAGTGTTAGAATGGAAGTAGGTGACAAACGATGTGTATGTACGTATATACATACTTTGGCCCTGGGAAATTGAGCTCAGGTGCATCCTGGGACATTTGATCATCATTAATATGTCTCTAGAACTTGACTGAGTCCACATGTGGCAAATTCATCTGATTGGACATGATTTAGAAAGGCACACAATTGTCCATAAAAGGTTTCAGACTTTACAGTGCATGTCAAGGCATAAACCAAGCCATGAAGTCCAAGGAACTCTCCCAAGACCTTGAGGCATAGATCTGGGGAAGGTTATGAAAAACTTGCTAAAGCATTGAAAGTTTCCAGGAGCACAGTCTGCTCAATCATGAAATGAAAGAAGTTTGGAACCACCAAGACTCTTCCCAGAGCTGGCCGTCAGGCTAAATTAAGTTAACAGGAAAGAATGACCTTGGTCAGAGTGGTGACCTAGAACCCAATGGCCACTCTAATAGAGGTTCAGAGTTTCTCTGCAGTGATGATCGAAGCAGCCAAAAGGACAACCATGTCTGCAGCACTCCATCAATCAGGCCTTTATGGCTGAGTGGAAAGGCCGTCTGAAGGACTCTGAGGAAAAAAAAATGATCTGGAGTTATGAGACCAAAATCAAACTATTAGGGATGAATGCCAAACGCCAAGTCTGGCGAAAACAAGATACCACTCATCACCTCGCTATTACCATCCCCACGGTAAAGCATGGCGCTGGGAGCATCTCAGCGACAGTGACTGGGAGAATGGTCAAAATTGAGGGAAGGATGAACAGAGCAAAATACAGAGAGGCACTTGAAGAAAACCTAAAAAATTTTACAATCAATTATAAAGTCAGTGTATGGCACAAAAAATGCGGGGAAAGTGAAGGGCACTGTCTCTATTTGTGGTGACCCCTGATGCAACAGACTAATGGAGACTTATTCTGTCAACAGGATCACTGCCAGTCTACTGGGGTCATACAGACTACATTCACAATTACATGCAGAGACAATAACACCAGGCCCAGACTGCTGTCATGTAGTTCAGTAGGTTGTCAACAGAACAAGCAGAAACTAGAAGAATGCAGTTCTCAACTACATTCACAGTATAGGTATACATATTTTATTTCCACTCAGACTCCCCCAACCCACCTGTTGAGAAACAGTGACCTAAGAGACTTCGGTTTATATCCGGGTGTGTTGGTCTGAAGAAGACTGAGAGGTCAGGCAACATGTCACTGTACAGTGTGCTACTCCGGAGTTTGTTTGTGTGTGTGTGTGTGTCAGCCATCTACCCACTGTTACCCAGCAAATATGGTGAAGAAAATACAGGCCAACAGCTTTCAGTGAAATATGCGCGTAAACATTACGTGTAAATAAAACTAGCATAATTCAGCCGTGTTGCAGCAGGGAAATCCAGCCATGCTCCCCCTTCATCTCAGACCATTAAAATAACGAGGTGTCACCAGACTCTGGTTTCACTACCCCCAACGCTGACACCCGTCAAGACAAATCTAGATTTCATGGCCACTTACAGATGTATAAATAGCCAAACGAGGTGCTCTAACCATCTATAAAACGCAGCTAAAAGGTTGCCAGAAGATGGCGGGCGTAGAGGGCCAGCCAGGCTGGGTAATCAATCTGGGCTGAGTTGGAGTGGAGCGGGGAGCGGTGGCGGGGCCGTCTGCCTGTGTCGGAGCAGGGCAGTAAATCACATCGGCGCAGTGCGGGAGCTCTTCTGACACGCCAGCCACTCCAGCTGACTGTGGGCCTGCTCGACAGCCTGATGGATCGCCCCACTACACTCCAAGGCAAACGGGCACACGCACGCTGACATAAACAATTAGTCAGCACAGGCCATATGGACCTTGGTCGGTGCGGGTCGCCGTCTGTTTGCTGATGGCTGCTCTGACTTCCTGTCTAGGGCCAGGTTTGGAATACACAAAATAGCAGGGGAACATAGCGAACATACAGTAGCACCAAACATCTGGGCAGTGAAGCATCTAAAACAATGATTTGTTCTCGGTCATTGTGACTTTGGTGACTGGTTGACTCGAGCGTTGATGTGTCGGGAACAAACTGCACCTGTTGTAGTTCCTCAATACGGGAGAGCTGGGAGTTGTAGTCCGAGTCAGAGTGAACGTGAGTGGCTTTGTAGACAGAGAAATCAGCCTGGATCTTCACCACACACTCCTCCTGTTCCTCCGCCTGAGAGAAAGCATACATAACCAATGTCATGCAGTTAACTTTACTAGGCCCCTCCCCTTGATGCCTCCTGTGTAGCTGATAGTGGAGAGGCAGTGACAGGCTGGTTTAAGGGCAGACTGCACAGGCTCCTCCTGTCTAACTGACAAGGAGACGGGCTGGGCCTCACTATTATCTGAGGCATTAGACTGGAAGTTTGAGGCTGAGGAGCTGGATGAGTTCACACTAATGAAGCAGAGACAGACAAACAGAACATTTCCCCTCTGTCCGACCCTGTCTGCATGCTGGGCTGGGACTGATGTCTCGTGACTGGAGCACACAGATGAGTTTGTCTGTTTGAAGCCGTCACACTGAGTGGGAATGTTCAAGCGACTGTGCATTGTCAGGGTTATTTGATGCTGTTGCACATATAAAACACTACCAAATGGGCTATGAGTTTATGAGGATATTATATGTTTCGGAATATGGAAGTTCCTCTCATTACGCATTATTGTTGTTTTGGTTTTCCAGAAGGCCTTTCCTGCTCTGTGTCTGCAGTCTTGTGTTTATACAGTCAGGATCCATTACAGACACTATGAAGATGGACTGACAGAAGTGGTGAGATCTGCTGGTTCTATTGATGTCTCACAACAGACTTACAGCCATCAGCTCATTAAATGAAATCAGACTCTTTCTCTCTGTCGCTACGTATTTTCTCTCTCCCTCACTCTATCACACACACATACCAGCTTCAATTTAACAAATGTAAACTTGACGAGGTAAAGAATCGTTGTGGTGACAAACTACCCTGACAGTGAGCGATCAGTTAGAAGGTATGCAGGTCGACACTCAGGGTGGGGAGAGACAGTGGCTCCAAGTACCCAGCTGAGGACGGGAGATCAATGCCTTGTGCGTCTGAGAGGCTGTGGGTCGTTAAAACTGAATTTATACTTCCACTGAAAGTGGGTGCGTGGTCATAATTTGTGGATTGTGTAAATGTGGGTCATTTTGGGGGTTTGTGCTTCAACAGGGGATTTTGGCAGTTCGCACACATCATTTGTTTTCCAGCTTTTTTTGGTTTCGCTGAAGTTACTGTGATTTGTCAGACGTTTGTGCACCTCCCTTTGTCCCGGGGTAATATTCCCACTGCCCCCCCCCACTTTATTTTCAAGGCAAAAGATTATTCGAGCACATTACGTTGGACTGCACGAGTCAAATGGTTGAATGCGCCACGCGACCCGGGTCTCCTGGGGCCTTAACGGGGCCTGCTGTGGGGACTGGGTGTGGTCAGGGACCCAGGTGGTGAGGGGTTAGGGTTTCCACAGTGGAAAGGGAAGGCTTTTAGGGTTTTTTGGTAAGAGCTGTAGGTGACAGGAGTTGCACCTCTTTTGTGGGCTTACAGAAGGTGGTAAACACCGTTGCTGGACCAGCCTGTCCTCCACCCCATCACCCTCGAGCTTCACTGGGCACCACATCATTATTTCAGACACATTTCACGTCCCCCGCATGATTTTCCCCTTCTGTGCTCCTTCCATGCATGGAGCTGTCAAACACCCTATGTCTTACACGCATGAACACAAGCACACACACACACACACACACACACACACACACACACACACACACACACATCAATCCTTCCTCTGCAATGCTCTGCCCAAGTAATCCAGTCTTCCTAGTACACCCAAATCTCCTTCTCTCTGGCCCCTCCTGTCAGCTATTAATGGTCTGTGCTGCGGTCTGTGCTGTTCTCTGTACTGCGGTCTGTTCCGTGTAGGCACCTCACACTGCCCGTGTTTTCTCATTGTGTTTCCTCCCGTATGGGAACCATGACGTCGATCAATAGGAATCAGTGAAAACACTTACTGAGGTCCCCAGGCCTCCTGCTCAGTGTGGTGGGAGAGCAGAGCTCAACCTGTTTACAGATCAGCATGAGCGACGGAGCCTCGTCTACAGCAGGTGTGGCACAACTACTGACCTGCCTGTTGACTCAGTCATCCGAGAGGCCGCTTCAGAGTGCATGTACTATTGACTAGGCACGACTTAGCTTCATGACCGTCACTATTCCAGGGGCACGGAGCAGCATGACTGGGCCTGAGTGGAGCCTCCAGCCCTCAGCATGTAGAGGGACTGAACGGTGCTCTGTGACTGGATGGGAGAGTCTGTGTGGGGATACCGGAGGTTCAATCCTCACGTCTGTCCTGACCTACTGACCTGACGTGTCAGCGTGGCGGCTGTGTCCCTCAGCGTGCTGATGACCAGCTCACACTCCCGGCTGTGTTTGCGGCTGTCTTCCAGGTCTCTCTGGGTGTCTCGGAGACGCTGGCTAAGTGCGCTCAGAGCGTCGTCCCCGCTGTCCAGCTGGGCACAGCGTGCCCTCAGCTCCCCCTGGAGCATCACAGCTTGGGCCCGCAAACACAGAACCTGGTCCTCCTGCTCTATCACCTGGGGCATGGAAATACAGCCAATTAACACTCAGAACCAGGACTAGATATTTTTGCAACACTGATAAAAAACATGTCCAGTATTAGTGCTTCAGGGCCGGCAGTGGGGAAGGTGTGGGAGCTGACCTGAGCCCTGGCTTCCTTCAGGTCCTCCTCCAGGGCCTGCAGGGTGCCGTCCTGCTGGGAGATCTTCGTGAGGCAGGCCTGGTACTTGGTCCGGTACAGATCCAGTGACTGTGTCAGGGCTCCTGTGTCCGCTGCCCCACTCTCAACCTCCTGCAACACCTCCCTCAGCTTGGACAACTCTGCCTCCTGGCCCCGGACACTTTGCTCCCTGTCAGACATCTGAGACAGACAACACACATTCTCAGAACATACTCCAGTCTGCCTGGCATCTGACAAAAGCCCCTGCAATAAATGACTAGAGAGGGCTTGACTGCCCCCCCCCACCTCCTCCCCCGCCTGCCTGGCCTGTCTCTGGGCCTGCTCCAGATCAGAGCGGAGGTGCTCCATGGTCGCTCTGCAGAGCTGCAGCCGACCTTGAGCCTCCTGTAGGTCAGCCCTGAGGGCCGACACCTCCTCCTCCCTGCTCTCCTGCTGAGCCCGGGCCTCAGTCTGCCACCGCTTCAGCTCTACGCGCAGAAAACACACTGCCTCCTGCTGGCCATCCCGCTGGAGACGCATGGGGAGGAGTGCCAGTGAGAGAGTGCATGGGGACATAGGGTGAATGTATGTGGACATATCTGGGAGGTGTAGTGAACAGAACAGAACAGACAGATGTGATCCAGTACACTTCTTCATCTTGTCTTCCTCTCCTTGCAGCTCTGTGACGCTCTACATTAGATTATTAGACTCCAGAGTACAATAACCCAGATGGGATAATATTAGTTTTCCCTTGGCTGATGATGCATTACAGAAATAAGAAGCAGTGTAACAGATGTCTCTCGGGGTAAAAATAATAAATCACACAGTCTTATAACATGGTTGGGAGACAAAACACTTTGAGACTTCTCTACTCCTTCGCTCTTACCGAGTTGCAACCAGGAGGAAGAGAGAAACAGTGTGAGGAAGGAAGACAGAAAACCACTTTGTTTGCCGTTAACTTGCAAACATCATTAAGGCCTTCCGGACTAATTGTGTTGTTTTAAACGAGCAAGATTTGATAATGACTCCATTACTGACTCAATGTCTCTCAGGGATGATGGAGGGAGTGAGGAAGGACTGAGGTGGTCTGGGGAATCACAAGCCATGAAGACACTCAGCCACACATAAATGTGGAGCAAAAAGATAAATGAAGAAGAGAAAAAGATGAACAGGATCAATATACAATGTACAGGAAGACATGTACAGGGAGGGCTGGTGACATTAAAGAGGAGTAGTAGTAGAGAGACAGAGGAAGAAGGGCCTGGTTTATGGATGCGTACATTACTGTGTACATTACTGCATACATTACTGCATACATTACTGCATTGGTTACCTAAACTGTGGAGCAGTTCTTACTTAAAAAAATTCATAATCTACCAAAAAAAAGCTGAATTCTGTCTCATTTGATAAGTTATGCTGATAATGCTGCAGCCCCCCACGACTGCCCTGGACATCATAGTGGACCTCTCCCTCTAATTAAGCAATAAGACACCTCAGGAGTTGTGGAGTAACTGAAAACCAATACTGCTGATGAATAATTATGGACAAAACAACAATAATACCATCTCTGATACTGGATCTCTCTGGTTGTCGGAGGGGATCTTCATTGTGTGCTGGATCAGTAATCAGATAGAACGTCTGACTGCCATGCATCTAACTCTGTGTCAAGCAAATTATTGAGTACATCTACAGTAGTATAGATCTAACCCTACCTGCAGGCAATGTTCCATTTACTCTCGGGTCAATGCTAAATTACTAAATTACCTTTACACCAATAATGTGAAGTATGATGAGAAAACCTTACAGAGTGACAAGACCCGATAGATGGATGTGCAAGATCAGGAATATGCATACACCTCTTTGGTCAATGTGCGAAGCTGGGAACAGTGTACAGTAAGACTGATACTACATAATCAGATAGTTCAATAACTGCCAAAGCAGTAACATGTTAAGATCTACACTGAATGAGAGGATGTGCCATTTGTTACAAAAGATGAGAGATATTTTTGGTTAAAAAAAATATTGGATGTTTCTAATGATTCGATGGGTGCTTGCAAATGAACTAATTCATGGCATTCAGATGAGACTAATGACCGTATTGATTATCAGTATCTAATTGGTACTGAATATATCTTAAAGTGTGTAAGTTAGTTACATATGGTTTAAGTTGACCAGAGGGCTCGTTAATCAAAACCCTGTAGGTGCTCCATAGTTAATGTGATAAGAACATTAATAAATTTAGCAATTAATAATTCATCACAGTCATGATAAATGAAACCAAATTCCCCAACACTGCTCAATCAATTCTATGAGGCACTAAAATCTACAATTTAAAATATTAGATTGAATACACTCCAACCTTCCATAGATATTCCCTGACACCTCTACAATGTCTGACAAGTGTCAAGCTTCTGACGGCACACTGTTTTACAGCTTTGACCTAACCTGAACAGCTTCTGGACTGGAATCTGGTCTGGACCTCTCTAAGGTCCTGGATGTTCCAACAGACCCAGAACCCTAGCTGATTACCTACTGTGTCTCAGGGGATTGGGACAACTGACCATCCATGCCCAAAAGAAAATGAATCATTTATAGTAGAAACAAAAATCCTAACCTTGATATTTCTGAAAGAGATGAAAGGAAGAAACTTCCACCAAATAGATGCTGGGAGTATGGGGTAACTTTTAGTGAAGAGGATGGAAATGTTCATGTTTTGTACTTTTTTGAGGGTCTTTATGTCTGTCGTCTTGTTTGTTTTTATATGTATATAAATGAAGCACCAGTCTGTATACATTTGTAAGGGTTTATTTGCTTTTAATAAAACATATTTCAAACATGGAATTGGACCACTACTAATGTAGATGGTGTACATGTGTGGTTGCACAGCAAACAATATGAATTCAGTATGAACATGCTTTTGTAAATGCTTATTTTGTTAATTCAAATATAAATATATTAACAATATTTGAATATTTTTTGGGGGACAGCAAAGGAGGGGGCCAGAGTATAAAAATGTAGGAACAACTGCATTACTGCAGCAATCAGTGCTAAGCTAAGGTATTAGATTATAACTCCTATTTCTCTCCCAACCTCATCACAGAGACAACACCCCATGGCTATTTCTGATGAGAATCAGAGCAAGAGCGAGGGAGAGAAAGGGCTGTGTGGAGAGGGGAAGGGTTCTTATGGAGAACAACTCTCTTTCTCTCTCTCTGTTACAGCTCAACCACTCTGATTAATTTCCAACTAGATTGCTTGGCCAGCAGTATTATTAGCATACAATTTCCATGGATCAGGCCCTGCAATGAAACACTTTCATCAAGTCGCTTGTCAAACATAAAATTTGAAATCTCATTTTGTTTCTAATATAATTTTCGTACTGGGGGTTGCAGCTGGAGCTGGGGCTTCATCAATCAAAATAAAAAGAGCTCTGGGTTCGGAAAGGTCCTTGGTGTTAACCATGGTGACTGCAACCATGTCCACACACACAGAGACGGGGCTGTCTGCCCAAGGTCAGTTCTCTGTGGACAGAGGCTGATCTCTCAGCTAAAGACAAAGAGCAGATTGACTGTGAGTCTGACATGCAGAAGAGTATGGAGCTAGCCCTCATCTTATCCCGGGACTGAAGCACAACAGGACGACAGGCAGTAGGAAGCTCTGTCACCAAACTGCATCATGCCGCGCAGCAGCCCCTCAAACTCATAAAACGGCTGTCACGACACAACACTATGACAGCACAGGCAATAAATAATGATAAACACAGCCTCGATTACAAAATGTGCAAAGCTTTCACTGGTATACCCCCCAGACCCAGACTGTACCATTCATTATGAGAAATAACACAGGGGGGAGGCGTGGGGGGTGGGCATTTTAATAAGGATACAGAATCAATGCAATTTAATCAATCCCAGCTAATTAAAAAAAGCTATATTGCGAAACAATCAAGGTGCACAAACAAGATTAAAATGAATGACGGAACTGTGCCAAGAGGGAGCCTACTCCTAATTAAACGATGCTAATTGGAATCTCATGGCTGTGTGCAGTGTTTGTTGATGCCATGGACAGAGAGGGAGAGACGGAGGTATGAATGACCTCCCACAGGAGACCCCTGTATCTCTCCAACAGCACACATTACCCAACACAGCACGGCTGAACCACTGTGTATCTGTAATATTCTGGGTGTATTATGGGCTCCTCAGAGAGAGGGTTGGACGGTGTCCTCTTTGAAAGTGGTTGACTTCTTATGGCCTTAATTATGTGTACCCAGTGTGATTCACAGGCACTTCTCCTCAAGCATTATTAGTACATACTGTAAAAGGAATTCTCACTAGATATACTACACAGGTGGTGATGTTTAAGGCCATCATTCGAAAGTTCATCCTAGCTAATGTCAACTATGATGAATCAAAGGCGTCTCAGTAAGGATGTGGTACGATAGTGTGTGCGTGTGTGTCGTTGACCTGTGTGAGCAGGCTGTGTCTCTCCTGCTGTAGCTGACCAGCTGTGTGAAGTCGTGTCTCCATGTCGTCCTCACTTTGAGTCAGCCTACACTGGAGACCGCCCATCTGCTTGTGGAGCCCCTGCACCTCGTCCCCAAGGGCCTGCTCCTGCTGAGACTGCACTGACAGCTATACACACACCCATACACAGGGCCCGGGGTCAACAGAGCCCAGACAAAACACACAGGGCCCGGGGTCAACAGAGCCCAGACAAAACACACAGGGCCCGGGGTCAACAGAGCCCAGACAAAACACACAGGGCCCGGTGTCAACAGAGCCCAGACAAAACACACAGGGTCCGGTGTCAACAGAGCCCAGACAAAACACACAGGGGGAGAGAACCCTGCAGACCAACACACAGTGCACAGGAGTGTGTGTGTAAGAATGGTAAAGCCCACTGTTACCTGTTGAAGGGTTTTAATCCTAAATGGACATTGGAGTGAACAAGGGTTGCATTTTGTTTATTATTATGTCTTAAACCATGGGTGGGCAAACTAAGGCTCTGGCCCGAAATGCATATTACAGAACAGTTTTCAACTGGCATGAACAAAGGAAACTGGTATTTATGCAGATAGAACTATGGTAGCACACTACAGTATCACAACACAGCAGTTGAACATAGCTGTTATCTACTGGCCTGGCCTCATCAGATGTTGTCATTAAATGTTTCACTGAACATGCTGATTCATTTTGCTGCAGCAGTATGGGGCTACAGACATGTTGCGTCAACACTGTTTTTAACGAGGGCTGCTGATTTTACCTTGATCTAGGTAAATATTGGCTAAATTCAGCTGCTCAAGGTCATCTTGGCTGGGAAACTCAAGGTGTTCATTAAAAACATTCTGAGACTTCTCAGCATGCCAAATGTGGATGTGTGGTGTTGCAACTGCAAAGATATTTTCTACATACCATGTCATCACCATTCATAAGACTCAGTTCGTCGACACCAAAGGTGTACTGTAGAAATTACTGCAATGGTTATAATCACAACTATTAGAAGAGTTGCCAACCGATGAACAGACCTGACAATCACAGCCTTACAGAACCATGTAGCAGGGTCTAACAACAGTCCCAAAGAAAGTGAAGCTCATTCCTTGCTTTACTGTGGGTTACATAGATAAAAAGGAATGATCTTTTCTGTCAGTTGTCAGAAAATTACAACTTCCACAGTCTGGATTCAAGTAATACATGATGTGATGTTTTATCCGGTAACAACAATGTCACCATGTCCTCCAAACACACTTTTGTTTTACTAACTGTCCTCTTCTCCGCTGACATGTTGTCAGCGTGTCTTTTATTCATGCATGTACAGTATGTGTATACAGTAGATGAAGTCAGTTATCATACATGAACACTGATCCCACTTAGGGGTTTGACATTGGGGTTTCTAAAATGTCTCAAATTATTTATTTTTTTAGAACCAAATAGCTGATGTATTTGTATCCCTGTGGAGTGGCACTTAAATAACATGTTCTACCTCTAACGCAGAGACTGATGCACACAGTCTGACAGCCAGAGTGACAGTCACAGTCAATGACGCACAAGCTCAGCTATAACGCTAACTATAATTCCATGACTGGGAGAAGTTTGTGACAGAAGCTTGTGTCAGGGCCACTGTTGCACATACACACACACATCATGTAATGTTCAGTGAAACATTATCAATTATCAGGGAATAATTGCTGCATGTGTGCGCACAAGTGTGAAATTGAACAAAATCTCAGTCCATATAATTAAAGACAACAGGGCTGTGAACAGACAACCCAGAGAGAAGCCAAGGGAGCATGAAGGCATGAAGACAACCAGAGGCAACCACAGATTCATTGTGTTCTCCTCTACTCGGCTTGAGTCAGACCTGTAGCGCCTTGTTGTCTAGAGAAGTGGAATCTGATTCCCTGTAATATGTGTGGATGTTACCCTGTCCCCCCCGAACCATCAGCCCTCCACCTCCTTCAGCACCAGGTTTCTGAGGTAGTAGGCTAAAAGAAAAGAGTGAGTGATAAACTCCTCCATCTCCCCTCGCCTCCTCCTCCTCTCCACTCCCATCCTATCCTCACAGCTCAACCTGACCCATCCATGTCTCTCTCCACCCGTCTGCTCAGATTAAAATGACATCTCCCTGTGAGTCTCAGGAAACGCCACATAAAGCAATTACTAACAAGCCTGATGTGCCCCCCCCTCCTCCCTTTGTGTACAGGGGGGTGGAGGGGCATGTGCCCTTCAGCAAAAATGAATTTTCCAATTGCAGTTAGTTCTGCCATGAATAAATAAACAAATGAATAATTGAGAGGGCAACATAAATAAATAACATCACAAACATTTCACTGGCACTCATAAGTATTCTGCAGATAACTTGGGCTGCATGCTAATGATAAAAACACTACATGTAGCAGGTTCCCAATGCATTATTCACCGCTCCCCTCCAAACCAAAATTAAATAAATAAAAATCTTTCAAGGAACTCAAAGCATCCTCTCAGCATTGAAGTGACAGACCTGTCCCATTTATAACACACAAGGACATCCTGGCAAACAAATGACTGACCAGTCACAGATGGAGGAATAAATACAGCAACCTGGCGCACACAGTACGGCCATTGACAGGCCCTCAAAAGTTCCCCTTCAACAAGAAAACTCAGAAATAACACAAAGGAATCCCAGAGCAGGCAGGAATGGTACAGGACAGGCTGGACACTAACAGGATCACTGTGTCCTTGACCGTCTTCCTTGGGGACAGTCGGGGGGGGGGGGGGG
>JACXGI010003476.1:19002-32831 GCA_016801175.1 Esox masquinongy | reverse complement strand
GCCATCCTTAGTACAGTCTCATGGACACCTGAACACCACCACATCTGGTTAGTGCCTACATCCACCAAACTCACACTGCCTCTTCGATCAGTATGTATGCTTTATCTACTGCTGGGTAGATTTCAAACAACACCGAATCACCGCAGAGAGGAGCCACATATATAAGCAAACAATGATCTTGGTGACCTTGCATTTTAGACTTGTGTTATGGAAATCATACTGATACAAGGCCACAGCAGTTCTGATGTGAGCCGGACAGAATCGCAGTTGGTTATATGAGAAAGGGGAGAGACGTTGTGTAATGTTGAGGCCAGTACCTCCTGCTGTGAAGCCTTGTGTTTCTGAGTGAGAAGGTCCAGGTCGTTCTTCAGGTTCTGGTTCTGATCCAGCATGTCACGCAGCTCCTCCCTCAGCCTGCTCACCTCAGCCTCCTTCAGGACCAGCTACGGGTCAAAAGGAGAAGTAGTTAGGCTAGCAAAGGAGGCTAGCAGAGGTAGGTGAATGAAAATTCAGACCAATTAGCGTATTCAATAAGTTTCTACTGGTGACATTGACATTGTATATGTTGTACAACCACAAAGGCAATGAAATATTATCGTTAATGCCTAGTGTGAGCTAGTCACAGTTCTGACAGGCTACGTACCAGACAGGCTATCCTGCTGAAAGCACATACAGAGCTCAGATACATAGCAATGTTAACACCTTATGTATTTTTCATATTTCAGTATATGCTTTTCCTATTAATTGGACAACCAAAAAATTTAAAATGTTCAAAATTCTCTGCAAGAAGCAAAAGGGCTCAGTCATCATTATCATGTATTGAGTGGCTTAATATGATTCAAATATGCCAGGAATTACATTTGTTATTGACAAATTGATATATAGAACATCCATAAGTGGAATTTCATCACCAATGTGAGTATTTACACACTACTTTCTATTAATGTTAAAGTACCTGGGCACAGCATGTGCTATCCTGCTCCTGTAGCTGGACCAGATCGGATTGGATTCCAGATATTTTCTCATCTTTGTCCACACAACGGCTTTCCTGTGACATGGAAAACATAATTCCATTGTCATGAACATGCCAACAGATGGCATGATCAAATAAAAAAACAAAGTCTTACCAGCTTCTCCCTTTCTCTTCTACATAATCTCAGCTCAGCAGTAACTTTCTGCAGTGCATCTTGGGAGGAGAGCAGCTGTTGACGTAAAGCCACGAGCATCTCCTCCTTCTGGCCAAGTTATGAGACAAGGAGGAACACGACACACTTTAGAAGACGCCAAGGACAGGACCGATAACCTGCTGATTGGGCTGTAATAGCTAAGTGGAAAGCACTTTCCTGTGCAATGCACTGGCACCACTTGCAACCATGAAGCACCAAAAGATTCAAATCAAACGTTATTTGTCTTCCATGGACTTCAAAGTGCTGGATGATTTTTAGAGTTCCATCCCATGGATCCACTTAATAACACGTGAAGACGGAGAAGTGCAACAACTCAACGTGATGCTGGGAACTCTATTATACATTTAAAAAGGAAACAAAATATGTTCTGTCCTGTCAGCTTCCCATATTGTACTTAAAACATATCCTTGACAAGCCATACATTTTTTCCAGTTTTAAGTAAATTGGTTAGTCTGCTAGTTATATTTCTCCCATTTCCTGTTTCACAGCAAATTGGATAATATGGGGCTATATAGAACCATTTCTGCTGTTGTTATACAGCTTCGGAGAAATGATTGTCGACTACAGATAATTATCCATAAGGCAGCTTTCTCTCTCTGTTTTCGCTGCCCAAATAATCCTGTCAGTATGATGAGACATCGGTAACCGGGCAGTGAAAACACAGGCGATATTTATAGTGCTATTTTGTTGTGAGTAATCGTACACATGACAGAGAAAGGAAGACTGGAACGAGGCAATTAACAACAACAACACTGATACCAACAATATCTGAAATGGGTGAGAGGGCAGATGTGTTGTGGAGGAGAGGGGGTCAGAGCAGTTGTTGTGGTAGACCACCAGAGAGACAGACTGACTGAGCAGAATAAGCTAAATGAGCTGACAGAGAGCCACAAGGTTATTCTGAGGTTCACCACAAATGCTTTTATAAACCACTGTGCCTCACTCTGAAACACAGGCACCTTATTTCCAGATAGAACATTCTGATTGGGAAAGGTTTTCCATTGACTTGGACAAGTTACTCCTAACAGCGGTGGTTACTAGAGTAATAAGATCATAAGAAATAAACATGTGAGTAAAGAAAAGCAAATATCCCTTCTCTCTGTGAGGGACATTTTCCACATAGACCATTAAGGAGCATAATTAACCTGCCTGCTAAGCACAAAATGTTAATTAAAACCATAGAGCTTACTTGCATTACAACACGGCGTTGCACATAAAGGCAAAACAAATGAAAACAACTCATTTCCCGTGTAGGTCTGCTGATTGCAGTCTGATGTGGAGCTCAGCTTAATTAGACCCCAGTGACCTGATGTGATGGAGCCTGACCAAGACCTCGCTACACCCACACCACCGCCACCAAACCTGCCCCCTCATGCTCCGCTTCCAGGCCCAGATTCCCTCCTTCCGCCCTTTGACCCTTCGACCCCGCACCCCCCACCCATGCTCCCTGTATATCACCAGCCTCTCACCCAGTCCCGTGTGTCCTCCGGACTGTGCTGCAGCTCTTGGCCCTGGGCCCCTAGATGGGGGGCGTGCTCCTCCTGGAGTGTCGGGCTCCTGAGGGCTGCATCCCTGGCCCCCTGTACCTCCTCCAGCTCAGCCTCTGTCAGCATCAGTCGGTCTGAGGCGGTGTGGTAGCGCCCCCTCCACGCCAACAGCTCCCTGTCCTGCCAGACCCTCTCCTCCAACAGCTCCTGACCCACCAGGACAGCCTGGCTCTGCAGCTGCACCTCAGGCTGCCTCACCTGCACACACGCACACACACCCACAGTCAGTCAGTTATATGGTGTAATACACGTCTTCAGTCATTCATTCATTCATTTCAGTCAGTAGACATCTAAAAACAGCAGTCCCACCAGGAGGGTTGAGGACACTAAAGTACAGTCATAAGAGTGTGATGTGGCACTGCCACAGCTTGTTCCCAGGATGTTAAAACAACACGTATATAACAGCTCTAATGAGTTTTCACTAAGATCTAGTCAGAGAGCAGGACTACTCTTTATGAACTGACAAACTCACAAAGTGACAGGATCAGCACATAAAAGTCCTCACCAATGAATGGAAAAGAGTGTTAGCTGAGTGTGAAAATATACTGTGGCGCGCACCTCTGCAGACCCTTCTATTAATCAATCTGTCTGCACTTTGTTTTCAGAGTAATCTTGCCCAACCACCAGAGAAGCACTCAGCAGTAAGTGGCGCTTGGCTGTGCTTTGAAGGCAGTGGTTTATTGAGGTCCCAGAGCACAGCAAGGCCGTGCTGTAAAAACACCCAGTCTCAGAGCTCAACAGATGCCTGAGGTTAGCCACCTCACAAAGGGATCTAGCGGACCACCTAAAACTGGCCTCTTACCCCTGCTCTCTGTCAGTGGTTCCCTCTGTCCCTGCTCTCTGTCAGTGGTTCCCTCTGTCCCTGCTCTCTGTCGGTGGTTCCATCTCTCCCTGCTCTCTGTCAGTGGTTCCCTCTGTCCCTGCTCTGTCGGTGGTTCCATCTCTCCCTGCTCTCTGTCGGTGGTTCCCTCTCTCCCTGCTCTCTGTCAGTGGTTCCCTCTCTCCCTGCTCTCTGTCAGTGGTTCCCTCTGTCCCAGCTCTCTGTCAGTGGTTCCCTCTCTCCATGCAACTTACAAACCACAGGACCCATTCTATGGGTTGACGAAAATCGTCACCACACCTTTGCTTAAGAAGCAAAAGTTGAAGTTGAAGGGTTTTAGAAGATACCACTGTGTCAGCCAATCAGATAGCGCAGAGCAAAGCAGCGTGGTAGGAAAGGCCTTGTTAACCAAGCAGCGTTCTGTGTAATCCTGTTCCTGAGAGATGTCAGGCGGAGCCCAGGGCCACAGACCTCGTCCTTCAGCCTCTTCAGCTCCTCTTCTCTGCCACAAAGCTGAGGGGAAACCAAACCAATACGTAGAACCTAAACAGTGGCTGAAGAGAGCGTGGGCGGTTACACGGAAGGGCTGTTATAACAAGACAATTCTTAATGGCATTCACGTTCTTAATAGTGCTAAGTCTCTTGACAATCACTGGTCGGGTCGAGGCCAATCCAGATGAATTACTACTGCTGCCATCTGGTCCTCTGGAGTGGCTGGACTCCCCTCCATCTCTCTGCACTTTTACTTTAATAAAACAAAGTGCCTCTCCTTTCTTTACTTGACCTCTTCGAGAATACCTCTTTAAATATTTCAATATTAAGAGAGAGAACAGCAAAAAAAAATGATAGCAGGAGTGCTGAAATATTAAAGGGACAGTGTGACTGGGCTGTTTGGGAGGTAAAGCAGGGAACCAGGGGGGTAGATGAGAATGTGTGCAGAGGGGAAGAGAGGGGTGCAGCAGCAATAGACCTGACTCCCGGGACAGGAGAGGCTGACCCAGGAACTTCAGGCCCCTGGGGCTCGCAGGCTTTATTAACACTGGCCCCTCACACGGAGGTGACATTCAGCTGTACAGGAACTCTGGCAGTTAGGGAAATTAAGCTAAAGTCAGTGGAGGCCTGAGAGATCACTCAATGGTAAACAGCAGATATTGGGAAGGGAAAGACTTGCCTGACGGAAATGAAATCTTCCGAAAACTTTTTGAAATGGTAGTTGAAGCCAAGTGTGAACATCCTGAGAGTCGAAGCAAGTCGGAGAGAGGCGCATAAACTCCCAGTCTGGGGGAGGGATTGCTCATACTTAGGTGACCCCTCTTCTTTCAGATCCAAAGGCAACACTCTTGACCTGTCTTTCCTCTTAACACAAATACCCTGTATCTGAATGCAACATTCCCACTCCAAGGACACAAACATTGAAGGTTTTTTTCCCAGCACCAGAGAAGAGGCTTTGACCCAAGCCTTGACGGTAGCATAGTAGTGCATAAATCAGATGTATTTTTCCCTCAATAACTCAGCAGTGTCAAGGCACGTATCCCCACTGCCGTCCCGCTCTTTTGTCAAGGCTCTTTTTGAACTCAGTGAAAGGGAGGGATGAGTTGTCAGGAAGTAGTAAAAATCATCAGTGTTTGAGCAGCTCAAATTACTGAATTGTACACATTTGGGTTTGTATCAAGTGCTTTTACAGTTGATTCATTTAGCATAATAATACTGTTATATACCGTTATAGCCAGTGTGTGTGTGTAACTGAACAGGTCAACAGACAGAGCACTTACTAACCTCTTTGTGCGTCTCCTGTCTCCCATCCTTCTGTCTCTCCAGCTCCCGTTGTATGTCTCCAATCAGCTCTTCCTTGTGCTGCTGTCCCTCCCCCTACCCAAAACACACATTATACCCGGATGGCACAAAGAGACACACAGGGGAGAGTGGCTGTTTTTAAAGGTGTCAGTGGATACCTTTGAATTATGCATATCACACCTTTAAAATGATCCATTAGCAGGTTACAGCATGAGAGCTGCTAAATCAGCTGACAGGACTCTTGCAGAGACAACACGCTCTACTTTCACTGACACATGATAAGGAGTGGTTGTCCCTAGCTGGGGAGGGTCGCTGGGTCACAGAGGTGCCCTCTGTTCAGGCCTCTGTTCCTGTAGGGCTAAACAAGGACCAGACCCACCGCCGTCCCCAGAGGGAGAGGCCAAAAGGGGAAGGATAGAGAGGGGAAAAGAGAGGGATAGAAGGAGAGGATAGAGGGGAAGGGAGAGGGAAAACGAGAGCATTCAACATCTCCACAACACCCCCTGCGCATCTCGACACTGATTTATAATTTTAATATCTCTAATTTCCACAGTAGCACACACTTTCCAAATGTCATTTTCCAATTTATGTCAAACCGTGTGACCATTTTTCTTAATACGGCTTATGACAAGCCCGGGTGCCGGGCGTATATGCAATTCAGATGGAGTGTCTTCCAGACGTGGCAGCATACACATCAGGGTGTTTGTGTTTATCTCTATCAGTCCGCTCAATATTGTCAGGGGGAGGCGGAGACGGAAAGTGTCCTACACCAGAGAATTTATTCTTTTTTTGCGTGGAAAAATGGCTGCAGGGAACAAAATAATAATTCAGTCATAAATCTAATAATTACAGTTATCATTATAAGAATTATGATGGTGGTAATGATAATGTTTTAAAATATGCATTAACGCTAAGAGCCTGAAATGGAACGTGGGACGGCTTTACGGTCATTATATGAATATTTATGTTAATTAAAACGGGGCCTCCCCTTTTATGTACCACTATATCTCAGCGCTAATCGTCAGAGTGAAACACAATGGGGACGGTGGTGGAGGAGCAGGATGCAGGGTTGAGCTCACCCTTAGAATGGCGCTGTGGAGCTCCTCTCTGGCCGGGCTCAACTGGCTCTGAAAGGCGGATCGCTCTCCACCCCACTCCATCTCCCGCTCATGTAGCGCAGCCATTGACCTCTGGAGCCTGGGCACCTCAGCACTCCTGCCCTGCTGCTGTGGGATGTAGAAAAGAGAATTGTCAATCATGCGCGCGCGCACGCACGCACGCACGCACGCACGCACGCACGCACGCACGCACACACACACACACACGCACACACACGCACACACGCACACACACACGCACTGTAACTCATATAATAGAACAGCCAACTCGAAAAACAATTGGTCTTTTTTGGACACGAGTTAAAGGCTCTCATCCACGCTAGATCATACAATGATGGGATGATAGAAAGCCACATTTGGATTTTGAAGGGGTTACAGGTAAAAATGACAATGGCATAAAGGTAAACATAATGGAAGCAAATTTAATATCCTGAAATTCCCCCAACCAAACTTAACAGATTACTTGGATGGACTGGATGCTGTCATAGCAAATATTCAGACCACATGAACCATCTACAGTTATGGTCTGTAGGACAACCAACACCCCTTCTCATACCATCTATATCCTTCGTGACCATTATGAAAACTTGTGGAGAGCCCACTTAATCACAATGACATCATCTCAACAAACTGACTTTTAGGCCAGATATATTAGAACAGTAAGGTCATTTTTATGGGTACATTGTATAAACAGCCAAACGGATTTCTCAGAAACTAGACTGAGATCATCAAATGCAATATTCCTGATGAAGTTGAGGCTGGACATGCATATTCAAGCCCAATGCTGACCATGTATTAAACTTTCCTGATTTGCGCTGTTACTACTTGGATTCAAAAGAATAAGATGTAACGGCCAGTCAAAACCGGACTACTTGAGATCCAGAGGCAAAAAAACACAAAATCCGACATTAAAATATCATAATTGCAGGGTCCAACGCTATTTTTTTCTCACGGTTTGAAATCTACTGGCCCAGACTGATTCTTAGTGGCCCAAACTGAATTTAAAAAAAAACACAATACAACTGCATTGTACAGAAGTATTGTATGTAAATATCAAATCATCAGAATATTGATTTATACCACAGTTTTGCATGTGATGTGAGACATGAGCTAATACAAGAAATTGCTGTTTACATATGATGCAACGTACATCATTATGCACATCTTTACTAAATGGCTATCAAAATATTACTATGAATATCGTCATCTTTTCATGAAGATACTTGTATTTGATGTGACATATAAAAGCTTGAGAAAACCAGAAAAGGAACCAGGCAAGCCTAGTTCAGCGAACCCGCAATTAAAAGCGATAAAAATCATTCTGGCTGGCTTTGAACCCAGGTCTCCTGCGTGAAGGGGTGTGTCTTTAACCACCACCCCACGGTGCTACACAATTCCTCTATGGCGGTATACCATCTCGACATTAGATCAATTTGTCACGCATTACAATCACACCAAATTTGAATATTTCGCTAGACACCATTAAGCATTATGTTTAACTGACTAACCTTTCTTATTAAGTTTACCTCCACCACAAAGAGCATCTATGAAATGTATGGCTTTTGCCACTGGCCGTTTTAACATCTTATTAGCCAGTAATATGCTTACTAGTATCTAACTTACTACTTGGAATAGTCATAAGATTTGAGCAATTGCTAGCGAGACTGACACAGCCAAAGCTATTTCATGGCATAAAAACGTTCGTTTTTTCTTTCAGTCGTGAATGACATTGATACAATAACTACCAATATAGGTGACGATAACTGACTATTTCCTCAAGTGCCCAATGGGTTTTTACCTAGCCTATATTACCCCAAAAATCATGCACGCGTACTTCGAATACCCACCAGAAATTGTCGCAATATAAAGTTTTATTTCAAGCTTACTATACCGTAGGTACTGAACGCTGTAGCCAGCAAGGTTTTTGTATATTCTGACCAAAAAAGCATGCACGGATGCGTACTTCGAAATCCACAAGAAATAGTCGCAATATAACCGTGAACTGTTTTATTTTAGGCTTACTACAACGCAGCTACTGAAGGTTTTAGTCGGCGACTATCCAGAACAAATTCTAACGCATAATTTGCTTTGACTGTAACTTGATTCAAACGCGGGACCTATTGGTTGCAGGCCTGCGTCTCTAACCACTACGCAACTTAAACAAGGGATAGTCACTCGGCTGGTCGGTTGCTCACTCGCTCGCTCACTCACTCAGTAAGAGACATTCGCTCTTCTTGGCCGGCTCCGCTTACGCGGCCCGCAAAAATAATTGAGTTTATATATTTATGGTTACATGAATATGGCGCAATACATATTCAATCCTACAGGTGGGGTTGTCCCAACAGTTGGTTCACAGGCTTGTGTGTCACTACTGAAGTAGGCCTACGTAACTTTCAAGAACAGGAAGTAGTTCCGCATAATTTCCCCAGATATCCCGCCCGTCACTGGTGTGACGTCAGTTCACTCTTAAAGCCCCACACCTTATCTGCATATTCAGCTCATCTAAAAAAAATCTTCATCAGAACAGTTGAGTTGACATGCCATTCTTTTAATTATTATAATTACTTAACTAACAGAAGAATTGCCACATCAGTGTTGCAAGTATAATGCATTTTTACTCTTTGAGTACCATCCATGGTAATAATCCAAGCCAATAGCATTCAGCTACACCAATGTTTATTCGTGTTTTCGAACAGCGTCTACCTGCCTTTCTTTTCGCGGATTTGCTTTATTTTGATCCAAAATGTTTTTTCTTAGAGACCGTTACATTCTGAACTGCTTCCATTTTTTTTTATATAAAATTGTCTCTCTAGCGTGTCTGGCTGCATTATCTATGGCTTGATCCACCAAAATGAGAGTAGTCACTTATTTATTTCAGCCTCAGCTCTTTTTTGATGCGTCAAACGCATCAAACAGTTTTCACGACACAGCGCGAGCCGACCACTTTTTCCCTTTGCCGCAGTACACCGCATACGGAGGTTTTTCAGATGCGGGCCTGGGACAGATATTGTAGGAATTCATCCACGATCCAGATTAATAGAATAGCGATTTGTTAACACACAAACACTTACGTACTTCATCTTTAAGCACGTAGCCAAGCGTAGTTAACATGACACTTAGTGCCGTCAGACCAAGGCTGTATGTTTTCTTTATCTGTATTCACGGGCCATGTCATGGACGTTGTCGGTGAATAGTTTCTCCCTCTTCACAACATTGTACTGTAGGCAGTCGTAATGAGTTTTTCAATTTGACAACACGCCACCTCATTCATTCAGAGCAGGCTTTTATTGCTACCTAATGCCATCGAAAATCTTGATGTGTCCGTGAATGAGGCAGAATCGGCTCCAGCGTGTACAACAGATGGCACTGACTATCAAACTCTCACCAACCGGGCAGTTTTGGAAACCTTCCACATCCCCAAAGAAACTGGAAGAGGCAGTGGCCGGTGGGCCCAAACGTACAACTCTCAATTCTCTAAGTAGGCATGTAATAGCAATTTGGATTATTCTGTCGTAAATCCCGTTCTGCAGGAATAGTATGGGGAGGTACTGAAATTATTAGGCTACTACTACGGAGCATTGGCACGATGTTGATACTGTTGGGAACAGACATGTCAGTTATTTTCCTTGACTAATATTATTCCAGAATGATGACCTGTCTTTTAGACAAGTAGCTAGATTTTGTTTTATTAACACAATTACGGGGACTGCACATTCTCTGAACATTTTGATAAATGTCCGTAAATTATGCTTGTTGCATGCTAATAAACCCCAATGAGGTCAGCACCGTAGTTCAACTGTTTTGAATCAGCACCGCGCTGTTAGCTTGAGTGCGGAAGTTTACAGATGTTGTGAGGTAGTGCATTGTTTACGAAAAAAAGTTAGGTTTCACGTAGAACATAACCATTGACACAATGCTCATTTTGGCACATTTTTTTAGGAGAACATATGGAGACCAATATTAATACACCGTGGCCTTCGCATTTTGGAAAACCGAATGTATCATATATTCTTGAACGCTACATCAGTTGCCCCGTTCAGTTCCATTTAGCCTAGAGAGTGACTGCAGGAAAAACGGAAATAATAAGAACTGAAATAATTTCATGAAAAAAAATGTCTAAGAACTAGGATCATGCTAGATATAGCGAACTTTTCCTTTAAGAGCATGTTTTCGGTAGTTGTTCGTTCCCTTTTAAAATTACCCCGCCTTAACGGCTTTCGTCGGGAACGCACAACATATACGGTAGTACGTGTCTCTTGCCGTTATTGTTTTTGACTCACGGAAACTGTTCTTTCCACAAAAACAAAAATGATCACATTCGCTTTGCCTCGTCCGACGCCATGTTTGGATCCCACTCTAGAATGCACTATGAACTATGATTGGTCCAAACAGACGAGCAATAGAATATTAGCCTATTGGTCAAAAATTACACACCGGTACTGTACCACACCGAAGGGGGAAAAGATGCGGTAGTGACACTAATGCGAAAACAAGCGAAAATTGAAGCAGGAAGTGACAAAGATGACAAGCAAACATTTTAATACGATACTATTCATTTAAATGGGGGAAATGAGCACAGGCCAATGACCGTCTTTGTGTACTGGCCCGATCTTACTGGCCCTGGGCCAGCATTAATGTTGAACCCTGATAATTGGATGTCTCCACCCCACTGAGTTAAAACTGGTAGAAACACTGTAGAAACGGGCAGTAATTACAACTGTGAGTCTATTGGGATAGGTTTCTACCTTTTCATACCTGAATTTAGCAATATTCGACCATTCCACTTTACAAAAAAGGTCCTTGCGAATTGTCGATGGACTGCATTCTTCAAGTTATTTCAGTTTTATTTCTCAGCCACCCCACTGTATTTTTTGTGCTTTGGAACGATGTCATGGTAAACTGTGAACTTTCCCAACTGTCCCAGTTTCAGTATTCTTGCATAAGGCAGCATTTTTTTGGCATATTCCTCCATTCATTGTTTCTTTCTATCCTGACAAATGCCCCACTCCTTGATGATGAGAAACATCCCCACAAGATCATCATGGCTGAGCATTTGCTTTATAACGCACCACTGAAACATTTGAATTTAACCTGAAATCATGTGAATGATTACAATTTTGAGGCCAATTAACTTGGTGTGTGATACTGAAGGTCACTAGTTACACCTGTGATAATGTAGGATTCCTCTTAGAAAGGGAATGGAAACTTATGATATTGTTATGATATTTCAGCTTTGTATTTTTAACATATAACATTTAAACAGTTTTTAAGTGTAGACTTTCAAAAGCATGACCAAATTATCAGTATTTTTTTTTTTGATTTGTTCAATATATTTTTTTAGAATATGTTACTATAATAATTAATTTGTTTGCTTGTGGATATCACCCATTAAAACATTTTTCTATTGCAGTTTTAATAATGTCTGGCCCAGGAATTTCTCCTGGTTAAGTAGGGTTCCCTAACCCGAGAAGGGTCCTTGGTGGCGCTACACATGAATGTTAATATGTTCTGTGTGTATTTGGATGTGTTGAAACAATAGCTGTCTGAAAAGTAACTATGGTGGCAGTTATGCAAATGTTCACTAGATATGAACACTAACCCCTTGAAATGGGTCTTACAATTTAAAGGGCCTTAAAATGTGTACTGAATAAGGTATCTGGCCAATCTTTGTGTATCCTTACATCATTGTTGGATCTAGCATGGCCTTTAACTAGCTAAAAACCAGAAAAGGAACCAGGTGTGCCTAGCGGCCGGCCTGCAAT
This sequence comes from Esox masquinongy, assembly GCA_016801175.1. Lineage (NCBI taxonomy): Eukaryota > Metazoa > Chordata > Actinopteri > Esociformes > Esocidae > Esox > Esox masquinongy. Next base: position 20,603 of record JACXGI010003476.1, on the reverse strand, counting down.
TGAAAGTGATGAATGTTGTTGCCCGCACTGGATTCGAACCGGGTTCGCCCACATGAGAGGCTATGTCTTTAGCCACTACGCCACGGAACTGCATGCTTCAAGTGTCGGTATAGCGTTTCGACAAAAGATCATTTTGTCACGCATTAACATCATGCAAAGTTTGAATATTTTGCTAGACACCATTAAGCATTGTGTTTAACTGACTGTTTCTTTTTATGTTTACCTCCACCACAAATACCATCTATGAACTGTATGGCTTTTGCCACTGGCCGTTTTAACAGCTTATTAGCCACTCGTGAATGACATTGATACAATAACTATCAATACAGGTGACGATAAATGACTTTTTCGTCAAGTGAAAAGACGAGAGAATCGTGTAGTAAGCAAAGTTTTTGTCTATCCTGAACAAATGCTAATGCATAATTCGAAAATCCACCAGAACTGTTTTATTTTAGGCATCCTATAACGTAGCTACTGAAGGTTGTAGCCAGCAAAGTTTTTGTCTGTCCTGAACAAATCCTAAGGCATAATTTGTTTTGACTGTGACAGGAGTCGAACGCGGGACTTGTTGTTCCGTAGTCCATGTCTCTAACCACTACGCCATTTAACAAGGGGTAATCACTCAGTCAGTCACTCACTCAGTAACAGACATTCGCTCTTCTAGGCCAGCTCCGCTTTCACAGTCCGGTAAAAATAACCTTGGTTGGTCTACTAAAAGGGTTAATGTTTGATCCTTGTTGAGAACTTCTTACTAGACAATAGGCTTGATGACAAGCAGCTCATCAAGCCACTAAGCTAGATGAATCATAGAATGCACACAGATAACATATTGAGTAGTTCCTCACAAAACGTTTTGGCACTTCGGCCCAGCTCTCTTTGTTGGTGTTAGTGATTCTGTTTGTCAGCTGCCTATTGACAGGCCCGAGAGACCTGAGAGAAAGCCAGGCAGGCTGGCCGACAGCAGGTCCAAATGGCATATGATTACAGGGAACCTAGTCAACGAGGAATGCAGTCTGTCCTGGCTGGGGCCTGTGTGTGTGGCTGCACTATCTACGGCTGTCTGTTAACGGTGTGGTCAGGTATGATGTGGAGAGCCTCGCCCAGCTGCTCCTCCTTCCGCCAACTGCATCAACTCATATAGCAGTGGCCACCAGCGTGCATTCCCGACCCTTGAATAAGGGTAAAAATAACAGGAACAAGTTGTCGGAAATGAAATTTCAATTCATCCAGTCCCTTTATATACTGGTGCAGGAGCCTGCCGTCGAGAGGGAGGGATCAATAGTGTTTAGACAGCAGAGCAGATTTTCTAAGCGCCGGATCAATAGGAAAGAGAGAGGGAAAAATACCCTGGCTTTTCTTTGGATGTTGTAGTAAATAGGAACAAATCCGTGGCCTTAGGCTAAATGGATTGACCAGCTGTTTCCCAGTTCTGTGCTGTAAATAAAGATCTATTCTGAAGTCTCTGATGGAGGCCCGAAGGGGAGAGTGCCACCAACCGTGCTACAGTAGGCTGCCTCAGACATGCACCTGACTGGACCAGGAAAGCAGGGGACAGAGCTAGCGGGTATAGAGAAGAACCAGAGGACATGGAGGTAGTGGGG
>JACXGI010003476.1:0-18902 GCA_016801175.1 Esox masquinongy | reverse complement strand
AGATATAGAGGAACCAGAGGACATGGTGGTAGTGGGGAGATATAGAGGAACCAGAGGACATGGAGGTAGTGGGGAGATATAGAGGAACCAGAGGACATGGAGGTAGTGGGGTCACTAGAGGCTTCAAGGCCAGGGGGCCTGTATAGTACTTCCGAAGCCACAGTATATAGACAGAGCAAAATAAAACGTAATTGGGGAAGATATATTTTTATGATCTGTATTTTGGTATGTCTGTGACCTTATCTAGTGAAAATGCTGAAAATGCCACAAGAAAGAGATGGATGTTTCTCTGCTTTTCATAAGAGAAGAATCCGATAAACAAACTTGATTCACGATAGGTCACTAAAGATGACTTGTTGGCTAACTTAAAAATAGTAATTAGGTGAACCGGTCAGTCCTTTCGCATAGTGGAGTGTGGAAGGTCAGATATGGCAGCTAGATCACTGGGCTAATCAGAGTGGAGCATCCTGACAGGATGACTGATCACCTGGCTGGTTCCCCTCATCTCTGGACTTATTAAAGAAAAACAGCACAGGACCTGCTCCCCTAGACTCACACCACTCCCTGGTCAACCGCCCTGGAGAATGTGACGTACGGAATTCATCACCAAGTCCACAGCCCAAACAAAACACACACTGTAAGAAAAACAATAAAATAACCCCCGGTCATTCCTGATTGCCTGAAAACACAGAAAGACACATTAAAAGTGAGTGGGTTTGTAAAAGAATGGCGGCAGACTGTAGCTGCAGGGGTGAGGTGGGTGGGTGGTTGGGGGTGATGGTTGCTAGGCTGTGTCTGGCCACTGTGTCAGGAGTTGAGTAAACCATCCTGGTGGTCTCCTCCACCCTCTAGCCCCGGATACTGCTGATGGAAGGGGGTCATAGCAGCAGAGGCCTACAGCACACGTACCTCTGTGCTGCTGTTCTGGTCCTCTACTCCAGCCAGCTGCATGTCCATTGCTGGCACACACGCTCACTTTAAGTGATTTTATAATTGCCCTCATTCTGCCATCCTGTCAGGGTGAACGCCGGTGACATGAAAGGGCTCCACTCTGCACGTCAGCTGACAGACAACCTGGAATTTGGTGACGGTGCAGAGGTTGCAGAGCACAGACGGAACTGAGTCCAGACACAAACATCCCATTACGCACTTATACACAAACACCAGACAGACTTTTATCTTCAAACCAATAAAAATGTCATCAGCCATGTTGTGTTATTGATTAAGTCATTAAATCTATATAAATCTGTATACTATTGGATGTTCAATAAGTCTGGTTAGCTGTGTGTTCCAAAGCCCTCCTACTCAATGTGGTAAAGGTCACTGAAGATTGGACATTTACAGCTTGTCATGGCAGAACCAGCTGTATGCAAAAACTGTTGTTAAACATTTACATTGCAGGTTTCCCGAAATCCTTCCTTTATTTTTTGCTGGAATTGCTTTTCTTTTATTATTTATAATAAAACAGTTCATATTGACAAATGGCAAAGCCTGCCTATGATTGCAGCTCGTTGCACTCCTTCCTGGCAGCTGATCAAACCCCATTTAGTTGGCGGGAGACTGGACCAGACGTCTGGTGGTTAAACCCAGTCTCCCTGTGCCCAGGCCTCGCCTATGGGGGAGATGTTTTACTGTCTGTGTCTGCAGCTCGCCCTCAACATGTCAGGTCCGGCATCTCAGGCTCAGCGGGCCTGGCGGGTGACACAGAATAGCCCCGGCTCCTGCTGTTGAGGCCACGCCGTCTTTCATGTGTCATGTAAAAAAAAAGCTCCCCATCATCTCATCCCCCTGCCCTTCAAACCCCTCAACTCCCTGACCATATCAGGGTTCGTTCTTTCCATAAGAACTTCTCAATTTACCCTAAACGAAGCTCATTAAGCAGACGTGTTGCTGTTAGTGTTTGAGATGTAATAGATGTTTGTATGTTGGGATGGGCTGCATAAGAATGGAAGCGTATCAGCAGCCAAAGGTCGCAATGCTTTGAGATAGACTTCCAATTCCCTAGAGCAAATATATTGAACGCCTGTTAAATACATAATGACAATGTAATTGATCAGAATATGAAATCTAGGCACTTTCTTCATATTGTCCATCAAAGCTCTAGGTTGACCGCGGGGGTGAGCTAAGAAGGTTACCAGAGAGTGGTCAGTATTATGGCAAGATCCCTGAAGACTATCTGTTCCATATTGTGGCCTGTTTGTAATTGGTTTTCTCCTCCCTGTCTTTGAGGAATTTGGTGGAAACATGGCACAACTCAGTGTGTTTTATGTGGAACTGAACAGAAGCTTCTAATGTATAACACAGGGAAGTACGGTATGCAGACGCCCCGGGCTATTCTCTAAGTGGTCTTTACCTTGAAAACACAGGTGCCGTCCTGGGGGATGGGATGAGTGGTTCTGCTGGGGCAGGATGGGGGGCAAGGACAGAGAAGCATCGCTCAGAGCTCCATGCAACGCTCTGAATAATATATCCATACATCATCAGTCCATGTCAGGCTTTGATTCACGGCAGAGGACTTGCAGAAACCACTGTGGTATTAGCTTTAATAATGCAAGCTGGGGTTAGACGCTTACTCTTTTCTGACAAATATGGGCAAATCAATTAATTCCACTGACATTGCCCCAAAGCACACATATAAATCCAACATGGACGCTTTCTTCTTGTTTTTGTTTTATCATGCAATGCCAGCAAGAATAATTTTGCATTTACGTCCTTCTAAAGTACCCAGACAGAATAGGGCATTTGTTATTGTTATAAACAGACTTCTTGGAATTACTATATTTTTAGTAGATACTGAAACATTTTGATGGGAAAATGTTTTATATGCTGCTATATGTTAGAGTGCAGATATATTTATATATTCTATTATGTAATGAACTTGTCATCCATACCAATGTGGTTACATTATGTATTGTATGTACAGGCCATTAGCCTGAATCTGAAATACGTCATTGCGCCCTTGAGCAACACACTTAATCCTAATTGTTCCTTTAAGTTACCCTGGATAAGAGTGTCTTCTAAATAACTAAAATTAACGAATCACCAGTATCGGACCCAACCACCACAAGCACACATCTATAGCAATCCTGTTTATTCTCAATAAATCAAGGAACCGTAGAGTACTTAAGCTCAAAACAATAATGTTTGCACTCAGACAAAATACACAACTGTGACATTATGACAGGCTCCAGTGATGTACATTCTAGTGAATGGGCAAGTGTGCCCAAACCTTTGACTGGTACTGTACATCTAAAGTGTTCATAAACCGAACAGGGCAAAATGAAGTAATACAATCCAGAGCCAGCTCCCTGTTGGTACCATGATTTAAAGCCAATGAACAACCTGCAAACACCTGACACGTCCTAGAACACCTCCAATTCCCCAAGCTATCTTACAAACCAATGACTGCACATGAGACTAACCATAACATCTAACACACCAATCACAGTACATGATAGTAACCATTACATCTAACACACCAATCACAGTACATGATAGTAACCATTACATCTAACACACCAATCACAGTACATGATACTAACCATTACATCTAACACACCAATCACAGTACATGATAGTAACCATTACATCTAACACACCAATCACAGTACATGATAGTAACCATTACATCTAACACACCAATCACAGTACATGATACTAACCATTACATCTAACACACCAATCACAGTACATGATACTAACCATTACATCTAACACACCAGTCACAGTACATGATATCAACCCTTACATCTAACACACCGATCACTTTACATGATACTAACCATTACATCTAACACACCAGTCACAGTACATGATATCAACCATTACATCTAACACACCAATCACTGTACATGATAGCAACAATTACATCTAACACACCAATCACTGAACATGATATCAACCATTACATCTAACACACCAATCACTGTACATGATATCAACCATTACATATAACACACCAATCACAGTACATGATATCAACCATTACATCTAACACACCAATCACAGTACATGATACTAACCATAACATGTAACACACCAAACACTACAAGATTTTGCTAAGGGCTATCAAACATCCTGGTAACTGGTCAGATGCTCAAACTGCTGTCACTAATGACATCCTGCTATTCTTTCAGTACACAGCAATCTCTTGCTCACAATCTTGACATCTCCAATTAATTGTCAGGCTAACAATCAAGTGGGTCAAGTCTTTCCTCTTACCTCTAATGAACTGGGGAAACTGTACATTGGCAACACTGGTTGTAGTTATGATATTTAAATACCCTGGATTGGTTTACACCACACTTCTAATCAACAGTTACAAAACATTAGAACAAGATTTTCAAATATGTGGAGTCATCTCTGGAAAGATTATTTCAACTTCTGAGGTGAATACTCCCTCTGGCACCACTGACTGGGTATGGGAAGAAATGACATTCCCCAGTCTGTAAATTTGTCTGGCAAAACAAGCCTCTACCATCAAACAAATGACCCGTAAAAGCAAACGAGCAAAGTTGGACAAGGCCTTTCAAATTAGAGTACTATTTCTAGTCATGTTTTACTTGGCATCATAGAGGAGAACATAGCATACTCACCCATATTTTACCCGATAAATTAACGAACAACAGATTTGTTCGTTAACAAATCTGGGGGTGGCAGATATCAAGGGGTGGCAGATATCCTAGCAATTAAAGCATGTGGTGCGTAACCAAAAGGTTGGTAAAACGGATCCCTGAGCTGGCACTGTGAAAAATATTTGTTGTAACACTGAGCAAGGCAGTTAATCCTAATTGTTCCCTGGGCACTCATCATGGAATCCCACCCATATCTCTAATTCAGAGGGATTGGGTTAAATGGGGAAGCCAAATCTCAGTTAAACCTCGTGGATACACTGTCTCCCTCACTGTGTCCCTGCTTGCTTTATGTTCAACATGATACATTTTTTTAAACCTAAATTGATATTGCAGTTTGTGAGATTTTACAACAATATGACTGCTTCACATGTTGATATTGGTTTTGGTATGGATATATTTTTTTATATACCTAGCGAGGTATAAAAACCTAACCTGCCTGAATGTCTAGAGAGTGTAGTGCATTGTGGATTTTGTAGTTAACTTGTCTTAGCCAATTCCTTCAATACATTTCACATGTGGCTTGCTAAATTATTCTAACTGGAAAATGATATTGTTGCTATTCATTTTTCATTACTTAATGTATATCACAGGAATGTGGGATTATGGGTGGATCACCCCCGACGTTCTGTGGTAACATCTTCAATGCCACTTATTGTAAGAGTAGGGCTGTTAACCCCGGTGTCAAGGCTAAATTCCCCCAAATGGCCCCACTTCTGCCATGGCCACCTAAACATCCCCCTCCTTCCTAATTGGCATAAATCTCTCCTCAACTCTCTGACTGATGGATGATGTGTGGTGATGGTTCTGACACAAATTGGTTGCCCTGCATCACCCAAGTTGGTGCTACACATTGGTGGGTGAAGTGAGCTTCCCCCTACTATGCAAAGCACTTTTGGGGTCTTGGAAAGCACTATAAGCTGTAAGGTCAATAAATGACTACCATTACACAGGTCCACTGCACTCTTAGGGACAGATCCAAAACAAAACGTGTCAACTTACTAATACAGGTCATTGTTGTGTTGTGGAATGCTGAACAGTTATTCAAAACCTAAACCAACCTGCACAATCACAATCATTTGTTCCACAATTCTGTCTCCTGTTTGCGTGACGGTTAAGGACGTCAATACAACTCAGGGTCGGCAGGGGGGTGAAATGTTTCCTCTTTGCTTTCCTTGCAATGTCAGTCTATTCTAAATGAAATGGAAAAGGCGGCCTTAACATCTCCCTGACCATCCTTGTCCATACTCTCCCCCAGCAGCCATCCATTAATGAACGGAGCACTGTGGCAAAAGCCATTATGTTTCCTATTCCTATCAATACTTTATAAGAACAGAACCTAGTGCTGAGAGTTGCAGAAGGTTTGGACTGGTGAGTCACAGTCTTGTACCACTGATTAAGCAGATAGACGCGACGTGGAGTAGAGGGTGACCCAATTAAAACAATGGAAATTCAGACTCCACTGCCAGTCACACCTGCAATGAGCTAAAGCCTGTGAGAGAAAAGGGAACATGCTTTATTAGTCCCTAAAAAGCCCTGTCCCATCATTATTATTCTATCCTATTGAAACGTTTCTGCATTTCTTCATTTCTCAACACTTGTCTATCAGTCGCTTGACTCATAAATATTGTCTTATTATTATTACCATCATCGTATTTTTTACCATGATACGCAGGAAAATTCAGAGGCAATTATCGAAGTGACAGGTGAAATGGGAACGAGCTGAAAAAGAAATGAAGGGTTGCCATGACGACGAGGCCAGTGAGAGGGAATCAGATGTGCATGCGTGCTAGTCACGTGACCTAGCCGGCCAAACAAGCGCTGTGCCGATGCCCGGCAGACCAAAGGACACTTAACCTCCACAGCCAGCAGCAATCGCAGGCAATCCAGCCGAATTCATTTCCTATTTCCGTCCAAAGGTCAGGTTGGCTGTGTGTCTGTGGCCGGGGAGCTACAGGCAGCCAGGACTCTCAGCTGTTGTCACCCCAAAGACAGGCCCCGTAGACTGGCCTGGCTGGAGTGAACCGGGGGAAGAGGGGAGGGAGCTGCCGTGCGGCCTATTTACAACTTTGGGGAATCATCTGCATTTAAATTGTACGACAGTGTTACGCCACAGCCAGGCTGGGAATGTGGTAAATCAGACGGTATACGGTCAGGTGGAGTGGATACGGTGATGCACAGATACAGACGGATAATCCACCAACACAGAAGTCGGAGCCACAGGATAGCCTGCTACAGTGATGAGTGGTGAGCCAGTCAACAGGGTTGCGGGAAACATGTTGACTATGTCAGAATATATGTACCTAGTGAAAGAGCAAGGACAAGAGCCAGCTACCCATGGGTACAGTTAGCGGTTAGAATTTTGATCTGTGTCAGCCATATAATAAATGTATGTTGACAATGCCATTAACATGACACCTCTGTGCCTGGTTCTGCTGTGGGAACCGTGTCTGCCTCGTCGTGATCCCCCTTATTAAGAATACAATACCTTATGCACAGACCAGGATTAATATTGGAGCATGTGGAAAATGGAATTGGAAACGAAATGACTTGGATCAGAAGTTAATTAACACCTTGCACAAATATATAGTTTTCGGCTGCACTATGTGTTTTCCTGGCGAGAGAGAGAGCATGCTGGGAGGTGGCGGGTTGGTTCTGACTGGTTTAAACTCATTCCCACAGTGTGAATCACAAGCAGACAAATGTATCTACAGTATCCGCAGACACCCTCTAACACAAGGACAAAAACTACCTCAGTATCTGAGGAAGGACATCCTTTATAGGTCTAAATATACACAAACACACACTGATACCGTGACAATCCTCCATATCAACAAAGACTTTGTGAAAAAGTGTTTTTGTCCAACCACAATTACCACTGATTAGCATTGATTTAAATAGGCAAAACAACAACATAAGAAAACAAAAATCCTGTCAATTCTGATACCAGAGAGAATGGCGAAGCTTAGAATATACACATACATAAATAAAGAAGTTCAAACGAACAGGAGAAAAAAAATATTCCCACTGAAGCAATTACGGATCTAATCAGAGCATTCTGCGTGAAGGTACCGCTCTCCTGTCTCGCTCCCATTTGCATCATAACACAGCGTGCAATATTAATTTCCGAGTTTACTGCTTATTGGAAGTGCAAAGTATGAAAAGCCATTAAGGCCTGCAAATGGGAAAGCAATTTGCTGTCACACGAATTCGGCTCTATTAAAGAGAAAAATCTTGTTAACCATTTGGAATTAGTCATTTGGCAAAAGGCATTCTGCCGCACTCCACTAAAATAAGTAATTATGCTTTCCTTCTTCTCTCCCCTCTCCCTTCTTCCTCTGCACATGCGAGGGAGGTAGGAAGGGTGGATGGGGTTGGAGGGCATCAGGGGTGAGTAAGTGGAAGCAAAGGTAATTTAAGTTGGTAGCTATCTGTTTGGTTAATGCATGGAGCAGGCCAGGAGAGACAGAGACACACAGACAGCCTGGGGCTGGAGGAGCAGCATTCTGTCTCAGTCTGCCGGGTCCCCAGGCTCTCATCTACCCCGTCCAGACTAGGTGGGGTTTAACACACTAGCATGGTCCAGAACTTTTATCCAGTTCAGACTACGTGTGGTCTAACACACTAGCATGGTCCAGAACTTTAATCCAATCCAGACTAGCTGTGGTCTAATACACTAGCATGGCCCAGAACTTTAACCCAGTCCAGACTAGCTGTGGACTAATACACTAGCATGGTCTAGAACTTTACCACAGTCCAGACTAGATGTGGACTAATACACTAGCATGGTCTAGAACTTTACCACAGTCCAGACTAGATGTGGTCTAACACACTAGCATGGTCCAGAACTTTAATCCAGTCCAGACTAGCTGTGGTCTAACACACTAGCATGGTCCAGAACTTTAACCCAGTCCAGACTAGTTTTGGTCTAATACACTAGCCCGGTACAGAAATTTAACCCAGTCCAGAATAGCTCATTTCAGGCGAGCAATCCCAAGACAAGCCTGAACAATTGTGCACATTCTGGTTCAAATTCTGTGAATGTTTAATAAAGACGCAACACAAACTTAAACCTGTCTTTTGCTTGGCTAATGTTAGCTGATAACAGATCTAGTAGGACACATCTTAACATCTGTAAAGTACCCCTAACCACCTTACCGTACCAATACTCACACAACCACTAAACCCCAGTTCATCGACCAGCCTACCCCAACCTAGTCCAGGTACTGTAAAGTACCCCTAACCACCTTACCGTACCAATACTCACACAACCACTAAACCCCAGTTCATCGACCAGCCTACCCCAACCTAGTCCAGGTACTCTTGATGTGATCCAATTGTATTTGTATTTATTTTCTTTATAGGTCCAAAGGGCTGAGATGTTTTATGCTGGGACCTGCAGGGCCCCTTCAAGAGGCGTAGCCCAGCGTGGCTAGCCCCTGACCACAGGTATTGATCGGCAGAGACAGGCTGGCTGCAGCAGCCTTGTAGCCTTAAAGCCCTGAGCCCAGCCTCAGCAGGCGGGGAGATGAGGCCTCTCTGTGTAATGATGTGTCCATGAACAGAGCAGACCGCCGAGACAAAAAGGAGAAATTAAATCATCCCGTCTCATACTTCAGGAAAGGCAATGTGGCCGCTTAATGTACAATCTGTTTTTGAGAGGAAAATTAAAAAGAGAGAGGGAGAGAGGAAAGAGGAGAGAGAGAGAGAGAGATAAATGGTGGGATCTGGAGCCAGTAAATGAGAGCGTCCTGATGCGGATGTCCCTAATGGGGCGGTGCTCTGACGCGCTCTGTGCTGCCTCTGTCTGGGAGGCTGGCAGACGGACGGCCTCCTGCTGCACGCTCCACACCAGGGCTCTCAGTGCACAAAGCTGGACATGCTCTGCACTAATTGCTGGAGAACGACGGCGCATACCAAGTATAGGAGACACAGGCTTTAATTTGAGAGAAGGAGAATCGATGGAGAAGCGTTTCTTTTCCCCCCAGCCTGGGAGGCAGGGGGTTAGAGGCTCTCCCAGCCCAACCCCACCCCCGGTGACCACACGGACCAATGTATTAGCCAGAACCTGAACGTATCTTCCTGCACACACTGGACCAAAGAGCTCAATAAACACAAGCAGTGTAGTGGAACAGGAGTCCCCACAGGAAACCCACGGACACACAGTAATCAGGGCAAAGATAGGCAGACGAACACAAAGGCAGACAGACAGACACCGAGGCTGTACATGAAACGTGGGGTGGCTGACAGTGCCATTGTCAACCTGGACCAAACTACTACCAGAGCACAGTGCTCCCTGGGCCAACGTCATTAACACACACCTCTGACTTCATTAAGACGTTTCCCGGAAAATTAATTGAAAGACAGATTAAAAATAAATTAAGAAAAATGCGTCGCAGAATGCCTATGTGCACTTCATAAATCATCGGGCCAAGCCAGGAGCCGGCTTCCCATAATTAACTGCAGACTATTTATTTTATCCTGACGGTATAAATTTGAATTCAGACACACAGATTATATTAGGGCTGTCAGCCATGCGGAACTGCTGCGGGATGTGCAGAATATTTTAAGGATACAAAAAGGAGTGGAGAGGGTGCGAGGGAAACAGAGAGAGGGAGAAAGGAGGTATAGGGTTTTGAAAAGCAAACACTATTTAAATGCACACAGGGAGATAACATTTTCCCCATGAAGCATGTGTTTATTCAAGCATTGACACAGCTAGATGATAAACAACAGAAAGAAGAAAATACAACAACCTCTAAACAGACAAGCAGCATTATCATTTGAAACAATGAATTACTTCAGAAATAGTATTAATTCATTGCTCAAAATCACCATTGCCAATTACTGTCTGAACACTCCATGCATTTCAAATTGACTGAAAATGCACAGACACTAAAGAGGCCAATGATGTTAAATGACATGGCACTCTCCAGCATCAGTCAACACATGTTTTTCTTTCTCTCTCTGGTTCTGGCCAACCATCAGACCCCACAGGAGGGAGTGGCTCTTCAGCCCAGACCATGCCAGTCTGACAGCACCCGTGCTAGCTTCAGCACATCCGCTCACAGTCTCCTGTCTTGCTGTTTGTGGCAAAGCGTTAGCTAAACACTGCCTCCCCGTGGGCACTTTTGCCAGCATGGCACAACGCCAGGCACACTAGCTCTGCCACACTGGCTTGGCAGAACAAGGCACCCTGTGTTTGTCTCTCCACACTTCTCCCTCCATTAGGCCCCCAAGGCCCCAGTCCTCTTCCCTTCCTTATACTCCAGTACAGCTGGGAACAACACTATGGATTCTCTCTAACCAAGCTCTTCAAAATAACTGCTACAGTACCAGTGCCAGGAACAAAATAATACAGTCATGTACCAAATAAAACCATCAGCCTTTCAACATGTTGCCAACATCCAATGGTTAGACTAGCACTGAACCACTGTACCAGGAAACTATCAATGAATTCCAGAAGATAGGAAGATGTCTTTAAATAAAACCCTTTTCTGATCACATTAGATGGAATAGTTGGTGTACTTCAAGGAAAAAAGCTTCTATGGCTTGTGAACTCTAACCTGTTCGGGTAAGGTACTCCAGTGTAGAAGTTCCATGTAGCTAATGACCCTCAAAGTTCGGCCACCCCGTACTGCAAAAATGAATTACTTAACATCCTTTTTTTAAACCAAAAGGCAAGCAGGACAGCTAGCTTACTAGTAAACTCTGATGAGTCTTTTTTTTTACAAAACTAAAATGATAATGTAATTGAACAAAGTAGTAATGTGACCGAAAAATAGGGATATTGACCAATAATATGGGAAATATAACAACCAAGAAAAAAACACACAGACACACCACTAATACATAATGTGACAACCTAACAACTCCAGCCTATAAACCGAGCCAGAGCAAACATCACAATACACCGTTTTACTTTGTCTACTCAAGAGGAGAAAAAAGGCCTTGGGAGCTCATTGACTATGGAGAAGAATCTTGTCACTGTACAAAGGACAACAGGAGAATGGCGAAGAGGAGGCAGTGAATCAGACAGGAGGAAGTATAATGCACATAAGAAATCTAAATGCTACTACCAAGATGGGAGAGACATTTAGCTCTGCCATCAAGAATAGTGTCCCATTTAAAACCACTTTACACTTTTGACTGAGTGCACAAAAAGAGGCTTTTGAATGCGTCCAAACACGCACAGACACAAACACACGCAAGTGCGTACGCACACAAACACTGAGGGAGCGTGACATGTCTGAGATGTTGTCCTGATCTATTTTTTCCCCTCCCTCTTCCTATTGTGGTGCATTAAGTCAGTCTTTTGAGGACAGAAATGTTAAAACAAACCCGCATAGCTGAGCAAATCAATAAACAGCATCAGACACACTGGACCAAAAGCTTTTACGCTAGCATTTACTTCTGAAGAAACTTTTTTGATTTGGTCTTTTTTTTCCTATTCAGCGCTGGCCTCACAGAGGGAAGCTCGCGCCACAAGGCTCTGAGCAAAGAATACATTTAAAACCTACTGTTTCATGGGATTAGATCGAGTTCCCCTCAGAGTATATTGTCCATTTCAGGCTTCCATGTGTTAGTGTTTTTATTTAAGACCTCTCTCCATGACTCCATCAGATCTCACTCAGGGGGACATGACTAGAGACGAGGTTAAAGGGGAGTGCGTGCAAGTGTGCATGTGTCACATTGTGTGTATATATATATATATATATATATATATATATATATATATATATATATATATATATAATTAGGCTCCGAATTAGTTAGGGCCACGTTTAGGCATTAAGCGTCAGTTTTAGAATTTAGGGTTAGGTTAAGTTTAGGCATCAAGTTTAAGTTATTTAATTTTATTTATTATGGTAAATTGCTAAATCGCCGGCCCTCATTTTGATAGCAAAACCAACATTTGTGGGAGAGAGAAAATGATCACACATACATGTACGTTCAGGAATGTGTATGTTATGTCCATGTGTTAATGTGTGTAAATAGCTTGTGTGTGTGCGTGCGTGCGTGCATACATGATAAGCAGTGAGTGGGGGTCTGTCGGGGACGTGTGGACATAAATGGACCAGGTTGTGTCATCAGGCTGTGTCATCTGATCACATAACTACATGTAACTCTGCTCCTCTGCCAGCCAGACTCAGCATCCTTGAGTCAGAACCAAACACAGACCATAAACACAACGCAGAGCAACATACTGGAAGGAGGCATTTCATTCATTTACAACAGAAAAAAACATCCAAACTCCACATCAAATGTATAACGTTACGTCTCCAGTGTGTGAAAAAGCCTTGGAGGTGAGATCGTACGGAGCAGTCATATTTGCCAAGACACACTGCCAACCTCTTTTCCCAAGCACCGGAAACACCAGTAAATCACCACCGCAGAAAATAAATATACACTTACTACATTCTACACAGTGCATATATTGGCCTCCTTAACATACTGCACAGGCACAGTGTAATGGCGCAATGCTGCACCCTGGCAAAAAACCCGGCATGAAAAATGACAGCAGCATCGGAGAACTGCGGACCGGGGATATATGGTGCGGCGGAGCAGAGGAAAAATAATCATACCTTCGAGCGGTGTGTGTGTGTGTGGGGGTGGGGGCATTGGGGAGAAGGGGGAGAAGTGGAGAAAGAGAGAGGGGAGGGGACAGGGAAGGAGTGGGGGCGAGATGAGCCCCTGCACCATGCCAGAGAAATGGAGCCTCCCCTACTCCGCTCCGGGCTCCGTCTGTTTCGCACCGCACCGCACCGCTCCACCACCATCTCCGTCTTTACTGAACAGTGCAAAGGGATTAACACACGGAAATAATACCTTCAAAAATACAGCCCTATATACTCCGTTATATAACTACAGAAGGCTGACGTATCTGAATGCATGAAGGACACAAGGACATTCTCAGTGAAATCTTTGAGAGAATGAATCAGTGTAAGCGATGGCTGCCGTTCACCCTGAACTTGTGGAACACATACACTCGAGCCCAAACAAAGCAAATTACATTGCACAACACATGACTGACAGTGAACTGACAACTGCTTACATACATCCATTACCAGCCCAGACCAGAACCTGCCTTCAGTCCCCGCCACGGCCATTAGGGGTCTCTCTTCCACTGTGCATGGCCGAGGCTCTGTCTTTCACCCAAAGGAGCCCCTCCCCTCCCCAACTCCCATCTCCACATAATATATACACCATCATTTGAAAATGGCAGCTTTTTGAAAATTCACCTTGATTATCAGACATTAAAAGTGACTTCTCCAGCGCTGAGTGTCTGGCTGGGGGGATGGCTGCAGACAGCAGAACAATGCGGCTGGCTTGGTATTAACGCCTGGCTGGGGTGTGCAGGGAGGGAACGGGAGGCAGCCCTTTGTTCTCTCCCACATCCAATTATTTTTAACGTGTGCCTCTTTTCACAACAACAAGAGAGAATTTAATTTTAATGCACTCTGGGAGAAAAAAAAAACATCTACGGTATTCTTAGAAGAAAAGGTGACTAGCACTGGGGGTTAAGAATTAAGTATACAGACACACGGCCCGGTTCAGGGGATGGACAAACGCTGGAGACAACAGGAATCATCTCAGCCCAAACAGCCGACACCAACACAATGTAAAGCCACGTCTCATAAAACCCTTACGTGGAAGCTAGAGCACGTAGCACGGCTCGCAGCCCCACCACCCTTCGTTAAAAAGCACGCGGAGGCACGCGACGTTTGACACATCACAACATGCTAAACGGTTCATCTACATCCCCATGGCAGCGTGATAAAATGTATATACGCAACGGTAGGAAAACATACAGTAAAAACATCAAGGATTCCTCATCGAATGTCTTGAAAAATACGAGCCCAATCTCCGTCGCTAGGTATGTGACCAAATATTTTTCTAATTGGACGAGCACTCTATCTTGCTGTCAGAGCAGCAGTAAAAAGCAGCAGTGTTCCCAGAAGGAGAGGAGCTCCACCGTGGCCTTGTGTTAGTGCTGCCTGGCCCGGAGTCTGATATATGGTCCTGCCTTCGTCTTTCATCAGGAACCAGCCCCACACCCCCCCACGCCACAATACATGTGGTTAAATACCTGGCCGACACCCCGGCCCACTGACGCTGTGGACTGACTGCACTCAGCCACGGGCGGCAGCATCAAGCGCCGTGCACGCCCCAGACACGCTCCGTTCAATCACCTAGCGTCCAGCAGACGTGGACTGAATCAGAGCAATGGAGTCCATTAACATCAGGCTCAGAGACAGTCACACTGCTGAACACCTGAGCTGGTCTGACCACCTGCACAAACTCTGCTCAACTTGGCCCAACACACACACCCACACACACACGGTCAACAACCACCGTAGAATATTTCAAACACAACGAGCCACACCATACTGTTAAATGACATTAGTATCGCCACGTCCTGTTGTCAAAGGCAGCAGTTGAACGTGAGCCTGTCCAAAAGCTCATCACCACAGAGCCCCGCACGCAGCATGGACCCTCACACACACACACACCACACCACACCACACACTGAGCACAATGAGAGGATCTTGCAGAGGGCTCAGCAGTGGCCATCTTGGCGGCTCTGTGGTCATTCCTCTGCAGTATAAAATGATTGTTTTCACTCCTTTTCTGGTGCAGCACCGACAGGGAAGGCCGGTACCATGTTGAAAAACCCCTCGCTTGTTTCTTGTAAGAGGAAAGGCTGAAACCCACACCACACCTGCATCCACCCAACCAAACACACACACACACACACGCGCGCGCGCGCGCAGAAACACACAACATTAAATTCTAGTCCTAAGGCAGACAACTAACTGCGTATGTGAAACTGGCTCTGTGGCAGAGCGAAACCAATTCTCTGGAGATGGACGAATTAAAGGGCAGAATCCAGTCTGTTTATCACTCTGTTCTCCTCTCAATCAAATGTTTTATTAGCAATCACTGGCCGCTGGCCTGGCCCTAACAGTCAGCCATCCTGGGAGGGGGCCCGCATGATGACAGCAGGCAGGTCCAGTAACCAGCCCAGTTACAGGGTACGCCATTTGGGCTCGTCCCAATTATTTACACCTGAAACTTTTGGAGTAGGACAGGGCTGGTGGGGCTGTAGAGGAGGGTTAATTAACCCCCAGTACAGTGTGGCTGAGGAGGGGCTCGCTCCTGTCATCTTCACGGGACTGAGCCAACACACAGTGTGTGTGTGTTTGTGTGTGTGTTTGCAATGCATGAGTTTGAGACAGACTGGTCTTAAATTGCAGCTGATCCTTCGTGTTTCATGGTCTGTGAAAGACAAGAAAAGCCACACGGACTTTGAACAAGACGCAGATGTATTTTCAGTGGCCAGTTTATTAGGTACACCCACCCTGTTCACCAAAATGGATGACTCCTACATACAGTGAGCTAAGTGGATGTCTCTTGCTATATGAAGCAAGCAGAAAGGCATCGATCCATTCATTTACTGTTTGACTGATCGTTTAAAATAGCAAAACGAGTGACACAGGCACTCCAGACTGGTATGACTGCCAGAGTCAGCCGTGCCGGTTCCACTCCAGATTGGTATGACTGCCAGAGTCAGCCGTGCCGGTTCCACTCCAGACTGGTATGACTGCAAGAGTCAGCCGTGCCAGTACCACTCCAGACTGGTATGACTGCCGGAGTCAGCCGTGCCAGTACCACTCCAGACTGGTATGCATGCCAAGGTCAACCGTGCCGGTTTCAGTGTATCATAAACAGCAGGCCTGTTCCTGGGGTTTTTAATAACAACAGAGGATGGTGCGAGTTATATAAATAAGATCCAGTAAGCAGCCGTCGTTTGGGAGAAAACATCTCATTGATGAGAGGTCAAAAGTGAATGGAAAAAGTCCTGCCACAAACAGGCCAATAACAGTACAGTCCAAGTGGTAGCTCCAGTGGGCATGACCACTGAATACCTGAGGAGTGGAAAAACATTGTCTGGTGTGACGAATCCCGGTTCAGTTTACTGGTGACCTGCACAGTCCTTGGCCCTCCACGCTATGGAGCATTGTTGGGATGAGATGGAACAGGTTGTTCACCACGGTCAAAAGGGACTCCACAGTGTCAGCAGGGACCCACATCCCTGTGGAACAATCTATGCCCTTAACAAGCAATGCTGTTCTGGAGGCACAATGTGTTCAGATCGGGTGTTGGATGGGTGTACATAATCAACTACCACTGACTGCATGTCAGAGACAGAACATAACCAATAAGAAAGAAAGAATGAAGGATAAAAATTAAGACATGCCTTAGAAGGTATTCATAAATACATAACATACACACAATTAGACTGTAACAGTGTTGTGTGGTAGTGGGCATGGTTAGAGTGGGGCAAGGTTAGGTTTGGGCAGTGTTAGGGTTGGGCAGGGTTAGGGTTGGACAAGGTTAGGGTTGGACAGGGTTAGGGTTGGACAAGGTTAGGGTTGGGCAGGGTTAGGGTTGGACAAGGTTAGGGTTGGACAAGGTTAGGGTTGGACAGGGTTAGGGTTGGACAAGGTTAGGGTTGGGCAGGGTTAGGGAATGGGTTTGTCACACAGCCTGCCTACCTGCTGTCTAACACAACCAAGCTGGCTTTGCAGACTGGACCTGTGAGCCTGGAACTGCTGGGTCTGCTGCTCAGTCTGGATGGGGAGAAATAGAGAGGCGAAAAAGTGAGACAAAGTAAGTGGGAGAGAGGGAGAAAGAAAAAGAAAGGGTGAGGGGGGAGAAAGAGTGGGAGAGAAAGTAAAAGAGCAGTCGGAAATCATAAAGGAGATAGAGGTGCGACAGAGACGGCATTAATTCAAAAACAAGTGGAGTGATCAATCCTCACAGGGAAATGTCCTTTCTGAAACACATTGCACAGACAGAGTTCACCCTGGCAAATGGGGATGAAAAGAAGCAGTGAATGGAAAATGGCGGCAGATACCAAGCAGTTTGCACTGTTTGAGGGGGAGAGGGCTGGTCCCCGCTGTCCCCCTGTGGATTGTCTCAATGAGGTGTCTCTTTATCTCTCTCTCCCCTTTTCTCTCTCCCTCCCTGCTCTTTACTTCTCCCATGTCTGGGCGCAGTAATCTGTTCCTGAGCCAGCACTGCTGGGATTAAGCAGCGACTGGAGATAGGATATATGCGTCATTAAAGAGGAGAGCACAGAGCCGCAGACGAGAGAGACAAAGTCAACAAAGGTGACATGGAGGGAGAGCAGACAAATAACGAACACACACATGCATGCACACACGCAAACGCATGCAGTACACACACTGACACAAGCACAAACACAGCCAAGCGCACACACGCTTTTCCTTCCAAAACCTCCTGTGAATAGGAATAAAGCAGCAGCGAGGCAGCTTCATCTCCATGTGCGGAGAACGGCTAGCATGGTATGAGGTGGATTAATGCTGCTGTCCTGGAGAGCTGTAATGGATGCCTGGGTAGTGGAGCCGAGGCTCGGGGTGGACTCAAACCCCACTACTAAAGGTTACAGGGAAATGCAGAGAAATTACAGTGGGAGAGCCTGTAGGGTGCAGAAGCCCGGGAGAATGACTAATTGTGTTCAGATAAAGGCTGTGGCCGAACGCCGAGCACTAAAGGAAATGCACCGGACTTCCACCGCCTCACATAGAAAGGCTGTGTCAGTGGGAGGCTTTTCAGCAAGGTTCTGAACCGCCATAAAACACAAGTCTTCAACATGAATGTAGCGTCCGATACAGTGACATGTACTTAATGCAGTTGAAGCGATCCAGTAATCCATCAAGTATCTCGGAGACCCAAGTGACGGTGAGGCTATGAGTGGAGGGAGGTCAACACCATGTCATATTGAGTACCGCAGTAACGCCTGGGTGTCTTTGTGTTTCTATGTAGCTCGACTGGTAGACATTCATGTCATGGGGGGGGGGGGGGGTCTCACCGTCCTCTTGGAGACGTGCAGCCTGTCCAGGCACTGCGAACGGGTCTCTGCCAGCTCCACCTCCCAGTCCACCCTGCTCCGCTCCGCCTGGGCACTCCCCGTGTCCTCTGGCTCCCTGGCAGAGCTCTGCAAAGAATCAGCCTCTGCTGCCAGCCTCTCCACCTGCAGGGTCCACAAACACAAACAAAACATGACTGTAATGTTAGTGCAACATTAGGTCACAGCTCTTTCTGAGCCCAATGGGTTGGCCTCCTCACTAACACAGGAGGGGAATTCATGACAATCAGGTCAGAGTGGCTCCCATTTCCCTCCCATTAAACTCCCTCATTCCCAGCACTAAGAGACGCCTCTCCAGCCTTGAGCCATGTCTA
>JACXGI010003475.1:15489-55112 GCA_016801175.1 Esox masquinongy | reverse complement strand
TTTATGCTGCTTTTGGGAAGATGGGAAGGAGTTGAGTACAGCTACATTTGTTTGAGGTGCGTTTTCCGAGCCATGTCTCACCCCTGCCTGGCCTAAGAGCAGATGTACTTACAGCAATGTTCTCAGTCTATGATTATTTTTATATTTATTTAAATTGACAATTCATGCCTTTGAACACGGAAAATGATTAAGTGCCACCTTGAAAAAATGGCAATATGAAACTCATGAGAAAATAACTCACAATGTTATTGTAAATACTGGGGGACTAGCCGTTATGGAGGAGATGCTTCATGTATTCCTCTGAGCTGCACACGGTTTCATGATATCTTAAAGACTAGACTGTCTATATACTCTGGCTATGTAATGACACTGGCTATATGAAACAGAGTATTCTGTTAGAGGTTCAGCCCATATCTGTTGTGAATGACCTCTCATGCCTTGGGGTCATGCGGTGTATCTGTCATGCTCACTCTCTTTAAATAGTCCTCAGCTCAGTAGTCTTTGTGGGGCTGAGCTGATCTTGCTCTGACCAAGCGTCTGCCTGGAGCACATGAGAAACCATGGTTGAGTCCAGGCGGTTTAGCAGTTTACTGGAAGACACATTTACTGGGTGGATGGTATGTGTAGAGCAAAACCCTGTGCCCTTATGTCTCATATGTACAAATGAGGTCTCTTATAGTGGTTATCTCCTTAATTGTCATGATCAAACTGCTGCGCCCCAAAGCCTTGCCCCTGAGTTCATATTGAAGAAGGTACATGTACTGATTATGTTGGCACATATTACCTTTTCAAATTTTCTTCTCTCATTAGCACTACCTTTGAAAGGCCTATTCATCACTAATAAATGTGTGTCAATACATGTCTGTATAGTGTGTCACTAATGCCAGTTGTCCTTCAGGTTTATGTGTTTGGATTGAATGGTGGTTGTGCCAAGCTACTTGGAAAGTGGGGAGAGTTCTTCAGAGTGAGAATGTGCACTTTATACTTTGCTGCTTTTCTTTGTACTTGACAATTCAGCTTTTCTTTTCCCCGTTTCTAAGGCAGAATGCAAATACAATGTTAGATAGATGTTTGAGGTTTGACGTAGGATTGTAATGTGTAGACCTGCATGTGGAGACTGTCTTGTTAACCATTAATGCCAAAAGATGACGTTAACAATGTATTAAAGAAAGCATTAAAGTGTTAATGAAGAAGAATGAAGTCTGTATGGAGGTGTTACAATTTTATTTTGTGTTTGAGTTAAGTAATGTGCCTTATGGTGAAATCAGTGACTTGATTAACATTAGTTTCAGCTCAGGAGGGGATAATTGAATACACAGGATAATGAAATTTACGGTCCAATTTGCCCCTTTGCTTTAAGAGATTTTTATTCTTGGCTGTATATCAAAGTAATGAGTCCCCTTGACACCTGTCAAGTGCTGGATTTGGAAATATAAGGTTTAATTAAATCAAAGTATGATTTAAATTGCTGTTCAGCATAATGGAGAACTGTTTCACATAGCAAAAGGGTAGTATAACAAATAAAATATTCTGTGTTCTCAATGCTATGTTCTCTACAGTGCCTTCAGAAAGTATTTGGACTCCTACAGTTTCTCCACATTTTTTTGTTTTACTGACTTAATTTTTTATTGTTTATTTTTTTTTTAAAATGATGTTTTTGCCATCAATCTACACACAATACCCCATAATGACAAAGCATAAACACATTTTTAGAAATGTGCCTAATTTATTAACAATAAAAAAACTGAATTGCTTAGGGACATAAGTATCAAAACCCTTTTCAGTACTGTTGAAGTCACGGCTAGGGTATGCCTCTATCAGCTTTGCACATTTGGATTTAAGCAATTTCTCCCATTCTGCTTGGGAGGTAGATACCCTCAAGCTCTGTCAGACTGAATGGGAAGCTTTGGTGAAATGCGTTCTTTAGGTCTCCCCATAGATGTTCAATCTGGTTCAAGTCTGTGTTTTGGCTGGGCCACTCAACGACATTCACAGACTTGTCCTGAATCCATTCCAGGGTTGTCTTGGCTGTACGTTTTGGATTGTTGTCATGCTGAGAGATGAACCTTTACCCTAGTCTGGCCCTGAGGTCCGCTCTGGATTGGGTTTTTTTCATGGATCTCTGAATTTTGCTTTCTTCATCTATCCGATACATCCTGTCCTGTCTCCCAGTCCCTGATCTGAGAAGCATCCCCATAGCATGATGCTCCCACCACCATGCTTCATGGTAGGGATGGTATTAGCCAGGTGATGAGTGGTACCTTGTTTTTGGCAGACAAAGCACTTGGCAGTCATGGCCAAGTGTGATTTGATTTTGGTTTCAACAAACCAGATCATCATCTTCCTTATGCTCTGACTCCTTCATGCAGTATGTCATATGCCAATTACTCAGGAATGGTTTCCATCTAACAGCTCTGCCATAAAGGCCTGATTGATGGAGTGCTTCAGAGATAGTTGTGCTTCTAGCAGCTTCTCCCATTTATTTCTTGGTCTCCTCCTTGACCAAGGCCCTTCTTGCCCAGTAATTTGTTTGGCTGGGCAAAGAACCCAATGGCCAGTATAGAATAAGTGAAGCAGTCTGAATACTTTTTGGATAGTGTCAATTGTTGCATTAGAAAGTGAATTTCAACTTTGTCTCACCAAACCTTGGTTTATCTGAAGTAACAATAAACAATAAATTCTTAGATTCTACATCTAAGAGTTGAATATCCAGTGTCTACTTTTACAATATCAAGCCCAGGAAGTGAAGTATTCCATGGCTGAGGCTCCAGTATTTCTTTTGGTGTCATAACCCTAATTATTGTCCTGCCCATTACCTGAAATGCTCCCATTTATAACCATGATGTTCTACTGTTGAAGCAGTAATTAAGTCAGTAATGAATAGAGGACCACTGTGCCTCCTTTACGATCCCCAGACTCATTTGCATGTTAATTATCATTAGCGGTGGGGGAAACAAGCCTACCCGCCAAATTAGCAACTTCATCATTCCACCTACGTTTCTGTCAGGTTGCAAGTGCTAGCTGTTTGCCTTGGGAATTATGTCAGATTAGGGGGCTGTTACCTTTGTTGCCATTATTTAGGATGGCTTTTAGGTCAACATTATTAAATGTAATTAATTAATTATCGAGAAACAATATCTCCCAATTGTGCTTTGTCTAAATATGTGCATTTTTGTAGGTATTTTACTGTACAACTCTTAAGTTTAGGTCTTGATTATATATTTGCTCTGTGGCGATGAGTGGTCAACAATCTTACCAGACGAGGGCGACAGAATCTAGTTTTTGGACGCATTGTCTTCGAGAAAAGAGCGATTGTGCCCAATGTTTAACTCGAATGTTAGATTTAAGATTATATATTATTTGTTATGATACATTTCTATACAACATGTTTAGAATTAAAGCCACATTTTCAAAGTACAGGCATTAATAAACACAGCCAAACAAAATAAACAACTAATTATATTAATTTATTTAATTAAAGTATCTACGCTGAAAAGCCATCAATTGCTTGATTCTTGACCAATTATCAGCATTGGCGCAAAAAAGCTTGGCACGCATATGCAAATTAGTGTTCTGGAAGCACGTGTAACTTTCTCCGGTTTTGCATGTAAAAACATAGTATGACTACTTTCTATTTTAGCTTAACCATATAAAATAGATTTTGCAATCTACTAGGTGATCAAAATAATAGTATTAAATTAATAATCATATTTCAGACAGAACGTAAGTAGCTAACTGGCTACATTTGTAAAAATGGCTTTAACGTCGCAATGCATTCAATATTATGGGATGAAGATGCAACATGTGATGGAAAAAGGCCGTGAGTGACGCTTTCCATCAGATTCTGCAACTTCCAATAGGTAGGCCATATGATTCATACTCCTGAGAAGTTACACGATATATCCCTCGTGGATATAGCCTGACGAAAAGATTGTCTTGAAGCTAGGTGCAGGTGTAAAACAGTTTATTTATGTATGTTTCGAAAATCCTTAAAGCCTATTTGCCTAGTCGCAGGTTACGTTTTGGCAGCGAATGTATGCGCATGAATGTGCGTGCAGGGGGAGTTGGAAGATTTGAACAGTTCAAATCTCGCGACTCATTGAACTGCATTTATCGGATTGTGGGAAAAAAAATATATTTTGGAAGCCACTAGCAGTGTTCGGTTCATACGGACATCACTTTAACCCTTGATTGGGGTTGTGAATGTAGGTTCTTTAACTGCATGGTAGCCAATAACCTAATATTGATTACATTTAAGTGTAGTTTATACTTTCTGTCAATCCTTGTTTTCATGACCCGTGGAAAACAGTGAAACATGCCCTCTTGAAACAGCATGGTTTGGATCTCAGTCCCTTTGGAATATACGCGTTTCAGGTAGCCGAATATCTAAACAACTCGTGAGAAACAAATTTCACAGTGCGCTATTTCCACAGGCCTAACAAAACAAACACATCATAATCAAACGTGTTAACTTTTGATAGATGTCAAGAGTTGAGATATCTAAGTGTCACCAACAAACATAACAATAGGTAATTGTAAGAAAATAAAGCATACAATTCTTCACCATTCTTTTCACAGCCCTTTTCTCTAGAGTTGATGGTATGCCATTCCGTGAGAGCAGAATTTCTTTTTCAAAAATGTTTTAAAGTGATGGGCCCAATCAGACATGACAAGAATAACTTGGATAGCAACGTCAGCAACCAAGCCCTTTATTTTGATGTTTTAAAGACTAGTTTTTAATGTAAAGACCATTCAATCGCATTATTATCTGTGTTAACGTAGAACGCAATGGGTTAGAGACGTAACCGAAATATTAAGTGAAATTCTACGGATATGTAAACATTGATAATCCGGCAATAGACGTCTTTTGATTTGTTATATTCCTTGATCATGTTTACTCACATTTGCTGACTGTTTAATGTGAGCGCCTTATAAGAAAGGCAAAAGTGTTGGTCATTTTATGCACCTCCCCAACCACACTTGTTGAATTCTAATTATATAGCCGGCTACTTTTGGCTGACCACTTTTTCTACAATGGGCAAATTAATCTACAGTTTTTCGGGAGTTGAAGGACCGAGATACTTAAATGTTGATCTCGACCAGCTGCCTATCAATTGTAGTCATCAATGCATGTTTAGTGTTTTGGGTGAATTGCTATTTGGAGCTTACATCCCTTTTTATATATAATATGTAAATGTCATCACACATTTTTTGACACACACACACACATATATTATATTTAAATATCATATTTCTGAATGATATCTACATTCATTTTCAAGGTTTTTTTTCTGTAACGTCTGTTCCAATGTTATAGCCTATGATTTGTTTTGTATTATAGTTGTCACTGAATAAATTCTCACATATTCATTTTTGGTAAAAGGAATGGTTCACCCAAATTAAGAAATGACACATTGGTTTCTTTGAGTCCACCAGTCAGTCAGTGAATATGTCTGATTTTCACTTTGTGAGTGAATACCTTTTTCACACTGTCTGTGAGTGGATATGTCTGCCTTTCACACTGTCTGTGAATGAATATCTCTTTCACAGGGTCTGTGAGTGGACATGTCTGTCTTTCACAGTGTCTGTGAGTGGATATGTCTGTCTTTCACAGTGTCTGTTAGTGGATATGTCTGTCTTTTCACAGTGTTTGTGAGTGGATATGTCTGTCTTTCTCACTGTCTGGGTCTGATAAGATTTGTACAATGTACTCTAAAGGTATTTGGACAGTGACACATAATTGTTTTTGTAATCCAGCACTTTGGATGTGACCTTTAACTTGAAGGTATTTTCATCCATAGCAGATTAACCATTTATTAATTACAGCATGTTTTGTACATAATCCTCCCTGATTCAAATATAGTACTGTAAAGTAGTCTTGTTTAGTACTTGTTCGCACATCCTTTGCATGCAATGATTCCCTGAAGTGTGCGACCTGTAGACTTCACCAGAGTCTAGGTATCTTCCCTGATGAGTTCTGCATGTGAAAGGAATGTTAATTGGATTCAGATCAGGCGGTTGCTTTGGTCAATCAAAACCTTTCCACTTTCTTGCCCTAACAAAAGTCCTTAGTTGAAGCGTGTTTAGGGTTGACATTTCATCCCCTCAATCCTTTTGGCCCGAATGCATAGGGATCATAACATATACAGCAGTCATTTACCCCCGATATAAAATAGAACCTACAGACATGAACCCTTATAATGGTCATCATTAGGCTGTGCCAGCCCGAAAAGTGGCAAAATATGTGAAATGTTGCTCTCTGGACCATGGACTACAGTTGTCAAGCTAAATACATGAAAATAGAGTTCCCGAACAGAAGCATCGAGGTCTGTGTTGATATTATGCGCTTTCCTTCTCAGGCGAAGGAAATAACAAGGGCTTAGCTGTGGACACCAGCAGGTGTGAGGCTTCCCGGTGCTAAACTTAACATGCAATAATGTGGAACAAATGTCACCTTTGGAATTCTCCCATGCTGAGTTGAGATGTTTTTGGCACTGTGTGGCTCTGTTTCTCTCCTCTGAGCTGGCTCCATTCGTGAGCGTGTTCGGGTTTAGCAAGGAAGAGTGTCACATGTTCTCGTTGGAGGGTGAGGCCATCTTCCATCGGCGACCATCACACTGGCTTGTAGGTTAACATGTCCTGCCCATGTAGTTTGTGAACCTCCTGCAATGTATGCCAGCATCAGAAACTCTGAAAGGTATATAATTGGTGAAAATATTTGTTTTCAGTGAATAGACTGGATCATGGGGAGGTATCATACACAACTACAGGAAGAGGTCCAGTCACAGTCCATTATGAGCAGTCCATGCTCATGCAGTAGTAGTAACCTTGTAGTTGTCGTAGTGCTCTCAATTTGATTGAACCAAGCACAAGCCGGTCGTGTGATCTGGCAGGGATGCTGCTGGGAAATTGAGTTTGGATGTGACGCTTTTAGAGACTGCAGCTGTGTCTATGCCGAGAAACATGACAGGAGTGACATCATGCCCAACCTGGTTGGCCAGCCTTGACATTCCTCCGGCTGCCCTGGTTGAGCTAGTCATCATTCTCATCAGCTTCAGAATCTCATTCGTTTTACCTCTTAAATAGTGGAACCACATTGCTCATGTTTTTCTAGTTACATTTAATAAATTCACTTGTCTTTAGAGTTTGGGCAGTTTTCTCGCTGTATAATGGCTGTTGAGATGCCACTGTTATAATTTGCTCATTTGTCATTCCCATTTTATTAGACTTTTACACATGCCTATGTAATTCCACTTTCTGGTTGTAGTTTCATTGCTTTAAATAGGATCCCACCACTCAATGTGTCTAATCTTTATTGGATTGCAGTCCGGATCGCATCGGCTCACTGCATATTGCCATTCTCACTTTGATCTTAATGATTCATCTTTCTAAGGGCAGAGATTTGGTAGCTGTATTCAGTTGTTTTTCCAACCAGGATCTGGTGCAGACAGCAGGGGCTGCAGCGTACACACCTCCCTTAACATCACCTCACTGGAAACAGACGCATCAGCTCACATACGTCAGTCACACCCAGCCGAAGGGGGAACGATAATGTGAAGTGCAGGGCCCTAACACACGCTGATGGGCCAGGGAAAAGGCTTTATCGGCCCAGGCATTGACTACACGGGCTGCTGATGTCATCATGGACCAGTGAGTGTGTGTTGGGGCAGACTTCTTCCCGTGTGAGCATTGGGGACAAAGTGCCCTTTATGCAGTGTGCCGAGCTGCAAGGCAGAAACATTGTTCCGCAGTAAAACATTCTGTAACCAAAACCACATGTTCCAGTGCAGAAAACAGACAGACAGAGCGGGCAGGCCCCTGTGCTCCACAAAGCAGAGGGGAGCTGTGGCCCTATTTTGGTCAGTGGGGCTCTTTGAATCCAGTGCTTCACTCTTGTTAGACATTGTGCATTTCATATGGATCAGGAAAGCAAAATGAAGAACAGATTGTCTAGGCAACAATGAAGTGAGGGAAAGGGTTAAGGGGGAGAAAAAACATTTTTTCTCAACACGTTTTAAGCACAATTGAACATGTCGGTTAGCGCTTAATGTTTTGACAAGTGAAATATGTAGGATTTTTATTTAACAGAAGCCTGGTATTGTGACAACAATACGTTTTGGATTACTATTAAAATGCCAAACTTTTTTAGAGGGTCAAATGTTTTTTAGGCTTTAAGTGCTTCAAATGGGTGTTTTACATTATCATTATCAAGGTTTATTATTTCCAGTGAACGCAACATGATGATGCACTTTTTACATTGTAAAGCACACAAATCCGTAGCCTACGCTTTTATATGTAATATGATCAAGATGACAAATTTTACAAATCAAAGGTAGACTTCGTCACTTCATAAGGAAAGATGTTAATGCCACATTATGTATTGTAGTTTTAATGACTTTTTGACCATTTTGTTCTTGATGCATTTCCTAGGTCAAGCTAAATTGAAACACCTCCTGTAATTTACCAACCCACCTCCTGTAATAAAATATAAAAAGCCTAAAGTGAAATTAAAAAACGAAAATATTTAAATGGGCAACAAAATATGGTTTCAATTGTACATTTTGTTCACAAATTATACTGTGTTATTCAATTTCAAGTATTCTGTATGTAGTCAAAATTATCATGACAACAAAAGTGTTTGTAGGGCCATCTGTTGTAGCAATTTATTATTGCTTGGTTTGGGACTAGATTAATTTCTAAATGCTCAGGATCATGAGGTCAAGGCATGTGTTTAGAGGTATTCTTCTATCCTGTGGGAAAAAGCCTGCACTTCTGGTTGAAGCACGAGCCTCACTTGACATCCTCAGCTCATACTCACTTCCCCTGTGTAGATCTGAGGTCACAGGCAATTAGCCTAAATGCAAATTTTCTGATTTAAGTTCATTTACTGCATCTCAAAGTAAGCTTTTCCTCATATCCTCTTAAAGTGAGGTGCTGCAGGCTGCTTTTCCTCGCAAGTTAACCTGGTCCCTCTCTCCCTATCTCACAGGCTTTGCCATTACAAGGTCACCAGCATGGCAGATCACTAGCAGTTATGCCCGCATCTTAACTACTGTGGTGTTTTTCCTTGTAAAACCGATGTGCTAAGCAATACCGAATGGCAAATAGTTATCTGTGGTGATGGCCATACGGGGCTTCATTACCGTTCTTCTAGCAGCAGGATATTATTATGGCAGCTAACTCAGATTTTCTTTTTCAAAATAAAAGCCATCATTGAACTATATAAGGCAATATAGTTAACCATCTAGTCTGTACATTTCATGTTTAATGTCTGTTCCAATATTGTTCTTGTTTGTTCTTTTTTACAGACTAGATTTTTAACAATATTGCCTTACAAATTTCTATGATGGGTTTTATTGTGATAAAGAAAATCTGAGTGCTGCCAGCATAATATCCTGCTGCTAAAATAACGCTAATGAAGCCTAGTTTGGGCATTACTAGTTTTCTGTTTGTCCATGATGCCACCTGCGCTCAGTCAAATGAAGGTTTTGCAATGATTCCCCTAAGAGCTTAACCTGGCCACGTACTGTAGATGCACATGTTCAGTAAACACAAGGTGGCCCCTGTTCTTAGTATCCCTGGCTTTAAAACTTCAGTGCCTCTGCAGGAGGTCAGCCCTAATTAAATGGACAGCATGGCACATTAGCCCTGCATGGAGTCACAGTCAAGCAGGTAACAGAATTTAGATCAGTCTGGCCCCGGGCGGCAGATGAACTCCTGACCTCTTTTCTGTGGCCCACTCGTGTTTGCCTTACTTAGTGGAGCTGCCTGCCTGCTTTTGCTTGAGCAGGGGACTAAACAGTTTCTCATTTCCTCTCTTTCTCGGCCTTTCTTGTTCCCCCTCCCTCCTTCCTCTCTCCCTGTCTCCATAGTGAAACAGGCTCTCGCAGTCAGTTTTCAATAGGCATTCAGAGGACACCTCCACTGCCCAGGCCTGCCTGCAAAAGGAGGAGTGGGGCAGGTGTGGATCTTCCAGTGCATACATACACAGCTTCTAGGATGGGCAGTGTATACTTCTGGGTGAGGTAATAGAGGAGTGTATTTTTCGGGGCCCTCTAGCTCAGTTGGGAAGAGCATGGCGTTAACAACACCATGGTTGTGGTTTCGCATACTGTCTTGTGTTACGATGTCAGATTATTTACTTGTGGTTATATGAAAGTACAGGATAAATAATAATGACGCGTGTAGACCACAATTTTAAAATAGTGCCACAGATTCCCAATTGGACTGAGATCAGGAATGGGACACTGTGGGACATTCACCTTTTTGTTCCTGAGCCACTCCAATTTTGCCTTATCCTTGGGATCATCATCCTGCTTTAAGATGAATGTCCTCCCAAGCTTTTTTTGTGAACAGAAGCTCGTTCTATTTCAGTATTTCCATGTATTTTGCTCCATTCAATCCCTGGTAATGACAAGCAGCCCCACAGCATGATGCTGCCACTACCATATTTCACTGTAGGAATGCTGTGTTGGCAGTGTTAGGTTTGTGCCACACACTGCGCTTTCTGTTTTTGGCCAACAAGTTCTATGTTGTTCTCATCTCACAAACCTTTTCCCACATCACAGCCAAGTCACTCTCACACTTTCAGATGCTACAGATTATTTCTTGTTACCCTCAAATACAGACTGATTTCATGCACAGCTCTTGATATGGTTGACAGGTGCACCAGTACTACAGTCATAGTCACTGAACTCTGTAGCTCTTTCAAGATGTTTGTTGGCACCTCTGTCACGTCTCTCAAAAACCTTCTTGTTTAAGTTTTAAGGGGTGGCCTTTTCTAAGCAATGCCTGGGTGGTGAATCTAACTGTGTTCACTGGGTACCCTTTTCATCAATCTATGCATTTGTATTTCTTTGTCTCTAACTTCTGTATAAATGATATGACATCGTCTCGTGATATGTCTTAAAGATTGGCCATAGTAATATTGTGATCCCGCCCCTCAGATATGTCTTACAGTTAATTTTTAGCTTTCATGGAAGAATATGGGGCTGTTGTCAGAGATTACAATGTTGTGGTTCTTTATGTTAATAGTATAAGGGAGTTATTTGACATTGACCAGTTTAGATTTGGTTATAGACCTTGTGAAACTGAGAGTAAAAGGAATACTTCATCACAGAGGGGTAAGCAATTCTAGATAATGATAATTGAATAAATGAAAACATATCTACTCCAAATTAAGATTCAGTGGTGTCTGCAGAAAGAATTGGATGTCAGTAATGAAGTCATTAGGAAATAATGTGTCTTGAAGTACCAGTATTGAACTACAGTTAGTGTTGTTGATTAACACCTGGTCACAGAATGAAGTCATCCATCCCTGATCTGTACTATATGCATAATTACTAGGGCTTGCTTAGCAAGAGACCCCATATTTAATCTTTCACATGTGCTTTATCTTATTAGGTATGATTGCCAAAAACACATAAGCACAACTATAGATTTCTCTTATTACTAGGACTTGCGTAGCAAGAGAACCCAGGTTTAATCTTAAGCATATATGTTATTCTAGTTAATATTGTTCTTTGGACCCCTACTCCTCTTACATCGTTTAAGCTAGAAGCACCGCTCAAACTTTAAAATGCATGGTCTGGAATAGTGTGCTACTTATGAAAATGTTGGTATCTTTTTGTACTTTTTTAAATATTAAATCTTAAATATTTATCTTGTATTATTTATTGATCTTAATCAATTTTTTTAATTGGATTACTGTATGGTAGAGTAGTACAGTCAAATGCAGTAAATGTACCTTAGTGTGCTCTACTGTACTTGCAAGGAACAATCTGCATTTATTCTGTTGCTTTGAAAGAAATATATACATGTGCATACATTTGCATAATTAGTATTAATTAACCCTACAACTGTATCTCTTGAACTGTTCAAGTTAGAGAGAAGAAACCAACTTTGTTTGATATATTTAGGCAATCACATTTTACATTTCTTAATTAGATTTCTTTGATTAATCTGCTTAAGTAGATTACTGTATGGTAGAGTAGTACAGTCAAATGCAGTAAATGTACTTTAGTGTGCTCTACTGTACTTGTAAGGAGCGATCAGTATTTATTCTGATGCTTCGAAAAAACAAAAGACATTGCATGTGCATCTTTTAATTTCAGAATGGAAATTAAAAGACTTAATTGTAATTGCTAATAGACTTACCTGTAAATTTTAAAGAAGTGTGGAGCTGTTCGTTCCAGATCCTTGTTCGATCTCTTCTCACAAGTGTGCTATTCTGCAAAATGTGTTCCAAAAAGTGCATCATCACAAGGGTGTTTATCTTTCGAGTGTGTGTATACTTATCCCAACCTTTACTAATGGATTGATATCTTGCCTAATGAACCTTGCCTAATGAACCTTGGCTCTGTGGTTAACTCTGTGTTTGTCATTTGTTTGAGAAGCCAGTGTTTGACTAGTCCCCAGGACTTCCTCCCACATACAAGAAAGGTGGCGTGGTCCAGATTGACTTTGATGTCTGACAGTCTGTGTAGAGGGCCATGTTTGTGTTAGTTCAGATCCTCTGAGAGCCTTTTGTTGGGAGACCTCACAGGTTACTGCTAATCCAATCTCACATGGCTGTCTCAGCTCGGAGCCTTTAGCCATGCTCTGGGGATTGGCAGGGGTTGGCCGGGGGTTGAAAAGTCACTTGTCCAAATACAGCCTTGTTTCATTACAGGGGGATGCACAGCTATCACCACCGATGAATTCTGATGCACGACCCCGCCCACTCTGTGTTGAATCCAGATATTCAAATCCTCGTCAGAAAGAATCTCTATCCAAATAGAAAGTGGATTTGGGTCTCTTCTCCCTCTCGTCCCAAAGCCCTTAAGCACTTTCTCTCTCTCGTGTGTTCCCTCCTTCACTTTGCCAGTGATATACCTCCCAGCCAGTTCTCCATCCAATATAAACACCAGCGGATCCTCTCCTGCTATTACTTACACTGCGCCTCCCTCCTGATCACCAAGCCGACCCCACCAGCCCCCCACTCCAAACCCCACTTCCATATTCGGAATTGCCAATCCCAATCTAATTTATGGAATATTTTGGAGGTAACTGTATACAGTGGTGATAACATCTTTAGGCTCCGTGACGGACAGGAACTAGGCAGTGTGTGGTTAATAACATAAACTGCAGAAAAGGATCCTGGGCCGGTGCACTAGCTGGCAGAGGAACAGGCTGGAGCAGGAGGTGAGAGCCGGGAGAGAGTACTGCAGAGGAGAGCCAGTGTGCTGGTGGTAATTGGGACCATGTGAGCCCCCCTCCCCCAGTGGAGGGATTGGAGAAGAAACGGAACTCTCAGTCTAGAGATCTTTTCCAATTAGATGCGCCTAGAAAAGGGGAGGTTTTTGGAAAGGGGGAAACCTGACCCAATATTGAAGAGGGGACTCATAGGTGAGACGGAGGAGTGTTAGGTGAGACAGAGGAGTGATAGGTGATACAGAGAAACACAAAATGTCACATTTCTGATTCTAATGTCAATATGGACTTGAGATTCTCGGGTCAAATCTCAGTGGAGTTAATGGAAAGTAATGCTTTACCCTGCCTGATAGATGCTGCTGCAGACTAATGGCAAGTGAGTGGAAGTTTCCTTATGAGGCACTCAATATGCTTCGGGTGAATGAGGAGGCTAGGTCTTATGGATACTTGCATTAATAAGTGTTATGTGGTTTTCAATCTGACAAACAAAATAGAACTGATTAGGGACTGAAACCTTTAGCTAATGTCACCTTGGCATGTTACTGGCAGACTTTCTAATGTACAGTAGTAAACCCCAATCACTACCTCTATATGCTTGAGAGGCTCTAGGATCTGTAGTTCATGATCTGTTGTTGCACTTAACTCTGCATTTCATTTGGTTTTTGACCACAATATCTTTATGTTGCTCTTTAATGATTCGTTAAGATGTTTTTTGAAGGAGAAATCAACAAGAAAACCATTATAACATGAGTGGTTGAGCTTCTTAAAAATTGGTTAAACAAAACAACAAAGGAAATGATGTGAGATGACTTTGAAATATATTAAAATTGACAGATGTGTCAGTGTGACAGTGACCCTGGATGACACCCTGTCATTGTATTCAAGCATCTAGGCAGTGTCTTACTCCTGAAGGTTAATGCAACATCCATAGTTTACAACCTTACCTCACACAGGAAGTGGTACAGGTTATTAGTCAGCTCCTTATCTCCCTTCTACTACTGCATCTACTGCAACTCACTGTTGGTAGGACTCCTTACTTGTTCCATCCAACCACTGCAACATATCCAGAACGCTCCAGCCTGGTGTTAAATGTTCCCAAGTTCTCCCATGTTACCCCACTTCTCTGCTTATTCTTTACTCTTCTGTACACTCCACTGGCTTCCAGTTGAATGTGGCATCCACTACAAAACCATTGTGCTTGGCTATAGAGCAGCAAGGGGAACTGTGAATGCCTACCTTCAGGCAATGCTCCAACTCTGGCAGAACTTGGGGTGCCAAGTGCCTCGGCACAATAAATGAAAGATCACTGGTTCTAATCCTGACAATGTGAAAAACCCTGTTGTTCGATTAACCCTTATTGCTCCCACTTTGTTGCTGTGTATATGAATGTGTTCATAGCATACATACCTGGTAAAATAACATTAATAAAAAGGCAACTCTACATCCATACCTGAGCTTTTTGTTCTGCCACCTGGTCTCTTGGCCATTCCCTGCCCATTTTCAGAAAACATCTGATATGATTGCAGTTTGATGTTCAGTGGACTTCAGTGGGGAAATTATCACATTCAATGGCCTTTTTGTTCAGTATGTGCATATATTTGCATAAATAATGACATGTTAAGGGAATTGTATCATCTATGAATATGTACATCTATACAAATTAACACACTAAAAGTAACTTACACAAAACCTATTTTCACATGTTTAGTCTATCTTAATTGCTGGATTTCAGACTATCTTTTTGTGAGACATAGCTGGAGGAACTGTAGTTCTGTACGATTGTGAGTGGTGGGTCAATGAAGAAGTGTTGGAGGATTCTCTGTCTTTATTTAAATCTCCAGTTTGTCAAATATAAAAGCAATGGCAATGGACAGAGAGGTGGGGATAAAACAAACAGTATGTAACAACTACTCAATGAGAAGAGATTATGTTGCTGCCAAAATTATGTTTACTTTGACATCAACCTCTTCCTTACATTGGAGTAAGGCAGAAACTAAAATGAAAAATAACGTTGTCTCTCCTTCATGCTCAGTGTACAGTGCCCAAACCCCCATTTCAGCAAAAAGGTAGCCCAGTACCATTTCTATATAAGCAAATCCAAGTCGAAGTTGTCTGTGAATTTTCCTATGCCACCTTTGTTGTGCTTACTACAGATTGATGGACATTCAGGAATACAGTCAGTTTAACAGTGACAGCACTTTAAATTACCCTGGAGAGGGAGAGCAGGAGTACTGTCCACCAGACAAGCCCCATTATGAGAGTACGCATCTGGGGTCTGTTCATTTTACCAAACAAAACATTTTAGTGCTAAATATTTTTTTCAACAGACGCAAGCTGAACAAAGCAGGAGAGGTCATACTGGAATTTATCGCAGAGTAAAAAATCTGTTTGGCAAATCTAAAATGTTTTGTTTGGTAGAATGAACATGCCTAGGACAGAAGCCACGAAGGGACGACATCAGAGTTCTAGAATATTTTTGTACAATATCTAAGCCATGTTTATGTATTGCTTATACAAATTGCGGTGTATTTTGAGTTTGGTTTTAAAGGCGTCATTTTGTTTAAATGTGAAGAAAATACAATGTTGGTAATCTGAATTGAGCTTTCATTAGGCATTATATGGCTTGTTATGTGGGAAAGGAACCACAACGGCATCGGATGTGCTTTGGAAGACATATCTCAACATCAGCTGTCCCGAGTCCGCTGTGAGTTGCAGGGCCTTAATTACAAATTGGTTCACCAAAATGGGGATAAAAAATGGGTAGAAAAAGAATCCACTGTAATAACCAGGTTAGTCAGACATATTGTATCTGGTGTCAAGGCACATTTGACACCAGATACAATATGTCTCCAATTCCTAAATGAAACATGACCATTTACTGTAGCGGTTTCATTACTAATCATGCTACAGAGATGTAGAAGACGGCTCATTCATTCAAACAGTAACACAACTGGGTATGATGATGTGCCCACCCTGCTTTAAACCATAGCAGTTGGAACAACTGAGCCAGAGGATGCAGGCCAACAGAAAAAAAGCTGAATGTTGAATGTGGCCGTGAGTAGTGATGCGTGGCCATTTACACAAAGAAAACATGGGACAAATTAAATCATGTCCTGCCCAGCGAGCCTTTTGCAGCAATAGATCAACGGTTATAGTGTCTGACGTGGATGATTGATATGTATGGAGCCTTCCTATGGATGGTGTAAACTCAGCTTCACAAAGAATCACTTCATTCGGCTCCACTGTATCCAGTTGGGCAACTTTTGTACGTGCCTCTACACAAACCCCTCCAGCGTTTTTGTTGGCCAGTGGCGCAAAAGCCTTGATTGTTTAGACGTCAGTGTTTATTTTCACAATCTACACTTTTTTTTTTTTTTACATTTTTTAATCCTCTCCATAAAAATAGTGAAATCTCCCTGTTATGCTTTCAGCTTCATTTAGCTTAAACCATTGGCTTTATGTAACCATGTGGCTTAATTCCTGTAGAGGACCCTTATCCAGTTTAGATTTTGTGTATTACCTCATTTTCTAAAGGTCATAAACTTTCAAAGCCCCTCGTAAAACATTCTCTAATAATGGACTGGGTTATTTAAAGGCCCATATTTAATGTTTATCTTTGCCATAAACCTAATTGTTAAAAAGTAGATTACATGTTTAAAAAAAGGCCCAGTCTGTCATTTCAACAGCCTGACCCTGTCACTGTGTTTGGTTAGCTGAGGGATGGGATTGTAGAAATGTAACCCCTCTCAATTCTGGAACATTCTGATGGTCCATGCTCTTTACATGATAGATTTAAACATTTTAATAGTATGTTGTTAAGTACAGTTTACCTGTTGCAATGTCAGCTCCCCTATATAAAATGTATGCTAACTGGCTGACATGTAAATGTACTATAAGTTAAGTTCTTTGAGTGGATATAGATCATTAACTGGAAAGTTACACTTGAACATAATTGTTGCAGATTTGACTTAAAATAATCATGCAATTATACCCTACAACACAGTGACATCTATCATATTGAAACTATCTTCAATTTTACACTACCGTTATTAGTGATAAATGTAATTTATTTTATGTATGTTCTAGTCACCCCCTACTCTCCCTGAGCAAAACCAGGAAGTCTGGAGTTGTAAGTGTACTGGGTTAAAGGTCAGAGTCATTGCCAACCCCTATGAGGTAATTATGTGTTTGTGTTTATAGAATGTTGACTCCCTACTTTGTCTCTCGCTTTCTTGCACTCCATCTCTCCTCCTCCCTCTCTCACTCCATCTCTCCCACTCCCTCCTCTCCCTCCTCCCTTCCCGCTCTGTTCTTCGCACCAGCCATCTCCCTCTGGGAAGAGCTGCCTGAGATGTTGGCTGGGCCATACATCTCTGTCAAAATCTCTATGAATAAATTAACCTTTTAAAGATTAGTGCACCCTAATACCTCAGGGTTTTTTCGCACAGAACAAACATGGAGAAAGGCTTTTTTTCTTCAAGCCTCACCAAGTTGGTGTGTTCCATGAATTGAGAATTTTAAAGACCCAATCCTCATTTGTTGAGTAAATGTTTATATGGATATTGTTGTTTACTTTCTTTATTCAGACAGGCAAACATTGGACAAGATTTATAAATCTGTTATTGGTAGGTGTTTATGCCACCCATGGTGTACATTTAATGCTATTTTATAATATATTTTAGCAGTGTTGAATTTTATTTTCAATTAAGATTAAAGTGACAGAAAACAGTTAATTAAACATAATGTTATAAATATAGAATGGCTTTAGAAATGCTGCCTTCTTTATTGTGAAGGTTCACTTTGATCTTACTGGATTTTTACAGATTAACAATTGAGTACATTTCATTGCATGATTTCAACCTACAACCTCCTGTTTTTGTCCACCCCTCTCCTCTGCAAATTTAACCCTAACCCTATTTAACACCCATTTCCATGTATTCTTTAAAAGGACTAAGAATTGTGGTTAAGAATTATTGTGAGAATCCTTGCATTGTTAGACAATACATAATAATTCAGTATTTTTAGAGGGCATATCCCAGGATTGATGCACACAATGTACAAAATGAAATCAAAGAAAAAATAAATACAAGAGTATCAATAGATCAGTAAGCTGAAACTACAATCACAATGCAAAAAACATTATCTACTAATGAAAATGATAGACTTCATGCTAATTATGCAATTAAAAAATTAGAGTCGGTTTCACAAACACAGATTATGCTTAATCCTGGATGTTTTTTAGTCCAGGATTAGTCAAATCTTTGTCGTTGGAACTGGCCCTAAAAGCTAACTTGTATAGCAAAACCTTAACATTGTTTAAATGAGGAAATGTAAGCAGCCTTGTTGACATGTACAGGTAGTGTTCCAGAGCTGAGCAGCGCCGTATCGGAAGGCCCTGTCAGCCATGCTACACAAGGATGTGAAGGGAATGACCAAGCTGTTTGAGTGCTGTTCCTGGTGTGCCTGATTGGGAATAGTTCTGCGGAAATTAGTGCATTACCTTTGAGGGCCTTAAAGGTGAGCAGAACCATCTTGATTTTGGTCTTATTTATATTGAGCAGACAGTGTTTTTTTTTTTTTAAAGGAATGTACATATAATACAACAAAACCATTAGTTCATCAAAAGGAATACAGAAAAAACACCTAGCCAAAGCTGAATTTAATTTAAATGTCATATTTAGGGTTGGGGCTACTGTTTCACTGCTATACACTGGACTCCAATGAAATGTATGTATACATTGTTTTGGAACTCAGTCATGCTGGTCTGGCAATTACTTGTACACACTTATGCATTCCATTTACACCATAGTAAGTGGAAATTATTGGTAGCTTGACAAAATATCAGCTATTATTTGGCAAAAAAAGTCCACTTGTTTGTTCATAAAAATATTTTATTCACAATTTAAACCTTTCCGTTTTACCAGTTTAGATCTGTTTCCTACAATCTGTTTCAACACAGCTTTGGATGGAGACGGAGAGTAATTCTTGTTGTTCCTTTATAAAAACACCTCCAGAGACACTCAGATATTCTGCCTAAAGCAGGGAACGCTTGGCCACGCTGAGGCCTTTTCCAATGACTGGGCTTATTTAGACTGAGAACTACAACTGGAGCTGCTCCAAGCACCCTTAGGCGCAGACACTGAATATATGTGACTGTGTCTGCTTCTATGGCATGCTCGGTGCTGAGGGATCTCAGTGAAGGTTCTGTCTCTTGAACATATTGAATATACGTGACTGTGTCTGCTTCTATGGCATGTTGAATATACGTGACTTTGTCTGCTTCTATGTCATGCTGAATATACGTGACTTTGTCTGCTTCTATGGCATGCTGAATATACGTGACTTTGTCTGCTTCTATGGCATGCTGAATAAACGTGATTGTGTCTGCTTCTATGGCATGCTGAATATACGTGTCTATCTACTTCTATGGCATGCTCGGTGCTGAAGTATCTCAGTGAAGGTTCTATCACTTTAACATATTCCTTGATTTTTGGCTCCATCCCAACAACCACTGAAAAGGTATCGACTTGGTCCAAAGAAGGACTAGATGTTTTTCATCATTGTTGTGGGAACTGTAAAAAATTGGTCTTTATTTTTAGAAAAGAAATGTTTTCTTCCTCAGACAACAGTGGTCTGTTAGTGGTTGGACCAGGAGTATCACCATGGTTTTTCAAACAAATCAGGGTAATTATGTCGAGCAGATTTTAGGGAAAAATTCCTCCTTAAAAAGTTAACTGTGCACAACTAGGAGAATATGACATGTATTTGCTATGTCACTGGTTTTGGGTTTCACTCTCAGGGCAAGCAGAGGCGTCTCCTGGACTTCCTGACTTCTAGCTTGTGCCAACTCATGTACTGGAGGTTTTTCCCTTTTAAGCGCTGGGGTTGTGTGGGGGGGCTCCCACCAGTCCTCCTGGTCCTGAATCTCCCTTGTTCGACCTCGTCGCTCAATCTTCGTTGAGCCCTGACGTGTTTTAGCCAAGAACTCCCGGGCTAATTTATGTCTGTTAAGAAACGTTTGGCTAAGGGGAGCTTCCAGTAAAGGCCACTGCCTTAGCCATTGACCCATGCTGTGGGGAGAGTGGCTAATTTGATAACTAACGCAGAAAGCACAGATATTTTCATTACGACAGAACACTCCAACTGTGCTGTGCCACCTCTTGTTCATGGGGATGTTTTTGACAAACTGTTGGACCTTTGATGACAGTTGTTCAGCTGGAGTTTTTTTTATAATCCCTGATGGCAGACCAAAATGTGTCTCTATTATGTGGTGGAATATCTTCTACATCATAAAGCCTGACACTCTGGTACACTGTGCAATTATTACAACTGGCCCCCTGACAAGCATTTGTGCCCTTTAGATTTATGTGAAGAATTTCCATGCATAATGGTGAAGTTGAAGTCATTAACCTGACAAAGTTTAGTAGCAGAGAGTAGCTCTCACATGCTGTAGTCTCTCTCTGGCTTCCATGGGTTTGCAAAACCTTAGCAGAGATGCCTGCATTAAGTGTGCTGCCCGTTGCTGGTGAGCGCAGAAGGTTGAGTTTAGGATGGGTAACCCTGTAGGGCCACAGTCACCCCAGTGTCCAATTTACAATAATGCAATGTTGGTTGTCTACAGGTTCTGGATCTAGACAATGTACATAATGTAGCTCCTGCTGGAGTTGTAGTTGTGGGCTTCATTTTGTGGGTTTCTGGGGTCTATATTGCATTTCCATTTCTGTGTAATCACTTGATCTATGTAATCACTGACAACTTCTCTTCTGATTTTAATTGAAACATTCCATACATATTTTAGCCAACCCAAGTTTACATCATTGGGCTTTTTGTGCTGCGCTTGAATTCAATGGAGACTCAACATGAACTTGAATACAGTGCGTGTGCCATGTTTTGGCTGATAAATGTACTAACAATTGACATTTCAACTTTCAAATGGTAAGGCTAGAGATCCTTACAGTGGATCATGTTGACTTGAATTGCAATATCTGTTTTAAATTATACTTTCAACCCTTCACAGTAAGCCTTTTGAAAGTATAGAAAATAGATTATAGAATAGACACGACCATTTAAAATTGACATTGAATCTTAGGTCAACCAGCGGCCATCTTTATGGTTATAATTAGAATATGATTTTCAAATAAATTAACATGTAAATTGTGTACCAGCTAAATTGTGTGATCTGATGGGTCCATTCTGTGAATTACATTTCTATGATTGAAGTGATACTCTGTATTCAAGAACATCTGATGGTGTGTACACAATATTCTCAGATGTAATGTAGAATCTAAGCTATAAGTTTACAAGGGATCACAAGGGATACTATCAATATGATTGAGCCCAGTCGGAATGACTCCACTGATCATAGCCCTGCTTTAGACCTCCATGTAGTGTCCGGTTCCAGACTGGACTGAGGCACTTACTCTCCTGTCTCAGTAGGAGGCTCCAGAGCCCACAGAATTCCCCCTCATCGCACTGAATAAGGATTGATGCTTGCCTGTCCGTCCGTCCGTCCCACGACCCAGTCACAGCAGCAGCAGCCAACATATGGAAATGCTTGATTTGATATAGTGTCATTTTACATTGTAGAAATGAGTGTATGTATCCCTCCCCCCTCCCCCTGTCCCACAGAGTGTGAAATGTGATACAGGGTTACTACCAGTGTTAGAAATAAAAAACAGACCTCTTATTAAACCATTATCTACTGAAACTCTGAGGTTGGTGACGTGAGGTTTAGAGGATGTGGTGTTAAACCGTAAGTTCTCCCTCTGTCTGAATGTTGTGACACTGACAGGACAGCCGGGTAGCTCTCATGTCTTGTACACATTCACATAGAACAGAGGTAAAGAATGTGTCCTGCACAAATGTTGTGGGTATTGGATACTCTGTACTCTGTGTGTAGCGTCTCGAAGACACGTACCCTGGAGGTATGTTGACGCCGGCCGGGTTATGTAGTGTCAGTTAGGGGACGTTGCCATTTACACACACAGTTACATCTCTGACTTTGGGTTATGGAATTTTAAATTCCATTCATTTGAGTCTAATCTAAACTGTATTTAATTTGGTCATCTCATTCATCAGGGTAGATTAACATAACTGCATTTTAAGACAGCATGATATTTTCGCTTTCAAATTCAAACACTTAAAATAAATTGCAATCTTTTGCCTAATTGATATCATACTTCATATGAGTAACTCCTTCCAGCTCGGCTGTTTCTCTTCATGGCCGTCCTCTGGCTATGCGGTGTGTAGGGCAGCAGAGCTGAGAAGCTGAGAACTACACGTCTTTAAAGGGCTGTGAAAAGGCCTCATGTGTATTACTGTTCTGGTTTGGAAAGGCTGCCAGCAGAGGGTCTGCTTGGGAGTGATCAAGCTCCCCAGCCAAAGACCGGAGGAGAGACGGAGGTCCACTGTTATGATGTAGGCCATCAAACCTTCAAAATAGCACTGTCAGTTGGGATTTCTTGTCTCTCTGCAGAGAGTACACAGTGCTGGGAGTATTCAGTAGTCCCCCATGTTTATTTCTATCCCAAAGGAGTTTTGGTTCAGGATCAGACTTTATTTACATTTAGTTGAAAAATACTGTAGATAACTTGCCACACTATTCATGTGATTCAGAAGATGACCTAGATTGTTTTCTAAGGAACACATTATTTTTAGTAGTAGTCCAAGTAGGCTTGTCCTTTATTGATAATCAGGCCTGTCTTCACTGGTTTTTGTCAGTATAAAGTGTTGGTGGGAAG
This sequence comes from Esox masquinongy, assembly GCA_016801175.1. Taxonomy (NCBI): domain Eukaryota; kingdom Metazoa; phylum Chordata; class Actinopteri; order Esociformes; family Esocidae; genus Esox; species Esox masquinongy. The sequence goes on along the minus strand of JACXGI010003475.1, from coordinate 32,181 downwards.
ATGAACAGAACACACATTTTTTTCCCCTTTTCAAAGAGACCAGAGTCACCCTTAACTGAACAAATGAACCTGTCTGAGAGGGGGACAAAGCATTCTCACTTTCACACCTACCGATCACTGCAGCGTTAGCTCTACTCCCAACTACCGCCTGAAGAACAGTAAAACTGTTCAAATGCTTCCTTGGCCCCGGAGTCTGCACTAGTTCCACTAATCTCTCCTCTAGTCGAGAACCTGGAGAGGGCTGTCACCTTTCCTGTCACGCTCGGCTGCCTACAGCCCATTGGCCAGCGGCAGATTTATTTCTCCCTGTCACAGCCAATAGCATAGCGGCGTGGCTCAGCCCACTGTTTAGTTACAGTGACAAACATGCTGATTAGAGAGGCCCTGATGATGGATGGCCCCTCGCCGGAGAGCAGCGAGAGTTTTTATCGGGTCATAATGGGCAGTGCACAGCCGATCTCTCTCTCCGCTCCCACGGGTCACACTCAAAAGGTCACCAGTTAACTGGCCAGCCTTTACTGAGCCCGCCATCTCCAAAATGACCTGTTTGGAGTCATATTTGTAGACACTCCATCATCATCATCACCGCCGTGACACCTCTGTTCCCCCTTCTGCCCCCGGCATCCTTCCCTCCAGTGACGGGCTCCATCGTTGGTCAAACAGGAGAGTATGGAACCCTGTTCTGTTATTTAAGCAGTGTATTCTCACTCACATTTCACCGCAGTCACTCTCTCACTCTCTTTCACTCTCTTCCCCTCTTTTGCTGCATTGTATTGGATTCGGCAATTCACCAGAGAATGCAACGCACAGACCGTCTGGGTTTTGTATTGAGTCGTGCTTGAGAAGCCGCCCAATCTGGAAATATACCTGTTAATCCACTCTGTGCAGTATGTAGATGTTTGCCCGAAGCGTGTAGCACTGAAGCCATTGGGACATTTTCCTATGGCTGAATATATTAGCTAAACGTAACGAGGTTTCAGTTTGTGTTGCTCTGCTCTTCTTGATTTATGTTTATTGATTTGTCAGGAAGCGGTGTTGTGATATTTTCACATTCTCAACGCATGGCTACAACAGCTGAGCGTGCATAAAATACTAGTTACTCACATTTCCATTCAGTCAGTAGGAGCTCATCATAGGTTCAGTGAGTGCGTGATTGAGCCTCTGGCCTTCTGGGTTTCAATGCCCAGGTGTGATCCCAAGTGGTGGCCTCCTCCATGAGAATGCCTTGGTTCAGGTGTTCAGTACAGATGGTTGGGTCTTGGTACTGCAGCCCCCCGATCCTGACGGCCACCACTCTTCTCCCAACACACCAGGACATGGATGCCTGGAGGCCGGTCGAGAGAGAGGAGGGAGGAAGGAACAAGGAGGGCACCTCATTTGTATTCTTTTGGAAACAGATGCTTGGCTGCATTAATGACTCCTAACTAAAACAGTATCTGTTATTGGATTTTAAATACCGGGGTTAAGAACCGGGACCTCAGGTCTCAAGGTTACCGTCCTCACCCCCTCCTGGTTCTGGACGGTCTGGTTACATCAGGGGGTTCTGCTCCAAATTGGATGCAGAGAGTGAGAAGTTCACTGGTAGCCCTGGGCAGTGAATATTTTTCCATTTATTTCGGAGAGGAGTGGGAGGGAGGAGTGGGAGGGAGGAGTGAGGAGGACTGGGAGCAGGACATGCAGACAAAGAGGCGGAACACATTACAGGTTAAGTAATCAGTAATCAACGAGGGCTCCTTCTGTGTACACCCCATCCACTCAATCTCATGGTTAAGTGAGCCACGGCAGGGAACCAGCATAGGGCCGGAGCCCCCCCCAGCCCCCCCCCCCAAGGGGCTGAATGACAGGGTCCAATCCAATCGATCCCACGCTGCAGTAAATCCAGAATAAGGATTCATGCAATCCCAACACCAAGTTGCTGCGTGACTTTGTCTCGACTGCTCCTCGGTTGTGACAGACCGGAGTCCCCGCCTCCCTGCGCTGTGGCATACTAAAGAAAAGACAGCGGGTCGACCTTCACCTCCTGATTTGGCCGGCCTTGTGGTCGGTATGTCTGCTAGTGTGTTGTGGGGACAGAGGAAATCCTGGGCTCAGGTATTCGTCTTATTGTGTCTCGTGCTCAGCGTGCGTGTGCGAGCAAGCTGCAGCAAACCAGGCCTCTAGGAAAGCCTTGGGGGGGGGGCACTCGTACAATCACACACAGCGTGTATCACATTTCGTAGTTGACGTGCACTCGTGTGGCAGTTATGGTTTTAATCATCAGTGCATTCTTTGCATTAACACCGCGCTTACCAAACGAATAGCAGTCACATTCAATTAAAATGGCACCTGGGCCGAACAAGCCGTCTGGTCAGTGGTGAGGCTAATGAGGCTGATTCCCTAGTTGTCTCACCGGTTGGTATTGTAAACCAGTGATTTCTGGCCTAACGGATTGGACGTTGGCTTGGTAAGTCAGTGTGAAGGATAAGGTCCTTAGTTGAAGCGCAGCAACTGCAATCTGGTGAAAAAGAAAGTGCTAAGCCACCATGAAATAGAGGTTGGTGTTTGGTGCCGGGCCCAGTTTGTTTTGTCACCCCGCCAAACCATCTGTATGGACCAGAGGGAACCTCGAGAAGTTTTACAGTGCAGACGTACAGCACCAATCCATTTTTCACTGATGTTGTGGAGGTGGGACTCAATAGTCTCAATATCTCCAATTCCAGACCTTGACTTTAGATGCTGTTTTAGAATTTACAAGATTCATTAGGTTTTTTAAATTATTATTATTATAACATATTTAACATTATGTCATAATTGCTGAAATCAACCAAGCAGAGTCTTTAATTTCAGGCATCTTGAACAGTTGTTAATGGCTTCATTTCCATTTGTGAAAATGTACAACTACAGCAATGTCAGTCAGTCTGCTCCTTGGACTGTGCTGGAATGATTCCATTTGGTACATGACTGGACACACTCCAGAGACAGCCTGTTAAACGGGCCACCCATGCAATAAACAGTAAATAAACCACATTTGAAATGCATGCTTTTTCTCCACCAGTTTTATTTTTTTGGCGCAACGATGCCCAGCTAGAGATTAAGTTGATAGCTCTTAATAGTGTCTGCCTTTTCTTTTTTATGCCTCAGTTACAACTCAGACAATATTTTATTGGTCTGTTTGAGTCAGAGCACTGAGCTGTTAAAGGTCCAATATAGCCCATAAAACTTGTGCCAAGCCTGATTGTGTCAGTCTTATAATATTTGAGATTGGGAATGAGTCATTGCTCCTGTCAGTTAGCGAAATCAGCATGTTTGGTTTTCTTCAGCGTAAATTAGCACATCAAGTCCATCAGTGGTCAGCACCTCTGAAATGCCTCATTCCCAAGACCTACACAAATGATAGGTTCCATTTTAGTATATCTCCATCGATGCATGCATACGTACATTCATGGTGTTTCTTATCCAGGCAGCTGGACATTCTTCCATTAAGCATTACATAATTGCTTTTGTTAACATAGGACTCATATCAACAGCAGAACAATAATGTATATCAAGTGGGTCTCCATGATTTGTTTTGTACACTTATTACAGCTGTCTTGTAAAAGACACAAGAAAGAAAACAAAGGGAGCAATTTCCTCCTTAAACCATTGGCCTTCCAGGCGTTAATTCTTCACCTACTCCGACACAGCTTCCTCAGGCCCGTCCCCAAGGTTAACATATCTTTAATAAAAGTTAATAAGTGGAAATGCAACAGGCTAAATCTGGCCATTGACCTCAGAGTAATCGGCCCAGTCCAGGGCTCTCGGACGTGACTAAATTGGGCTCTCGCCGGCCCCCTTTTTTTGCTTCTTTGTGTTATTTTCTGTGTGACGTTTGGGAGCAAATTGCTTTCTGATGTGCTGTGTTCATTCCTGGCCAGCCTTCTGTTATTTATCTGATTTGGGTTTGCTAGGAAATGTAGCACAGCCGAATGAGCAGTGGATGAAATGGCTCTCAGTCAGATAAAGCTTGTGCAATCCTCCTGACTTACACTGGGAGCCGTTTTGTTGTCAGCCTTCAGGCTACAGTACCACTCCTGCTTGCCCAGGGAGTTGGCGTGTGTGTTTATGCCTGCCTGAGGTAGGTTTTTACAACTTCAATCCTCGTTAAAGTCACAATTAGCCTCATTTGTCCAGTTCAGACCGACCCCAAACAATTGACTGAGTTGAGCCTCTGGGAGTTTAAAACAAAACTCATGTTTGTTCATCTTAGATCATCCGCATCCCATGTCATTACCATGTCTGTCATAATATCTCATTCCAATAAAAAAAATCCATTTCATAGAAGATATTTTGGAGGCTGTATCAAAGCATCCGGCTCAGAGGTTGACCAAACCCCCCTTAGATGGTTGACGGGGAACACTGCAGCATTTCTTACAGCTCAGTGGGTGAAATAGGGTTGCAGCCAGAGAGGTATTGACAGCCCTGTAGATCAGTAGAGCCCATTACCAGTCGTAATCTCTTACGCAGCCTCCTCATCTCCACAGTGGACCATTTTGCACAAGACAATTATATACAATGCCTTTCTGTTGTCATAAAGACAATGTTATTCCCCCTCCTATCAGAGGACACGGTGGCATTTACTGCGTCCTGTCCCCTTTCATTTCCTCTGGTGCCTTGGGTTATGGAACAGATTATGGTGTGTGGGGTTTTTAGTGCAGTGTGTCTGTGCATAATGGGTTTTCACACTGTGTGCATATATGGTTTGCACATGCCTGCATGCGTGTGTGTGTGTGTGTGTGTGTGCGCACACGTGTGTGTGCGCGCGCCGTGTGTGTGCGTGTGTGCGTGCGTGCGTGTGTGCGTGCGTGTGTGTGTGTACAGATACCTGCAATGTAGAGGGTGTGCACGCCCAAGGCCCCCAGGCCCTGTTTGCACTGGGTGACAACGCTCCTTTATCCTCCTCTCCTTCCCCGTGTTTTGATTTCTACTTAAAGTTTTATGTCACTGCCCCCTCAAGGGTGCCATTATCTTGTATGCTAATAGAGCTATGCATATTCTATTAGTGCTGTCAGGGCAAGATAAGGGACACATTCAGAAAAGGAGCACTTAGGGGCCAATGAGCTCGGCAAGGGGTCCGCTGTTCCTGCATTATCAGTCATCTTCACATCTCAATGGAGCTTGCTTATGTGCTCTCCTCCTAGCAATGACTCAGTACTGTCCTCCATAATACTCAGTCACTGAGAAGCTGCTGATCGCTATCACATGCACACATTTTAGGAATTTCCACCCTTGTGGGGACACAGTATTAGCACCACTTCCATAACCCACTCTCTAAACCTGAACTAAACCCCTAACACCTTAACGTAACCCCACATGTAAGCCTAAAGCCAGAAACAGCCTTTTCCCCACAAGGTCAGTTTTTTTTTCTTGTTTTACCATCCTTGTGGACATTTCTGTTTCCCCGCCAGGTTAGTAAAACATACACACACACATTCTGTATGAATGCACGTACTACCGCCTCAGAAGCCATATTGGCCAACCACAAAGAAGGCAGTGCATGGTAATAGGCACTTACACTGTCAAAACTACATTTTTGGTTAGTTTGGATTTGTTGAATATGCCTTTATAGTCAAATGGATATGGTCTTCTCCTGTGCATGATACTAATGAAGCTGTATGAGGAACTCGATTAGTAAGAAATGTTAGACACCACCATTGTCTTTTCCTCTGCTTCTCTTCTTCTCTCTCAATCTTGCTCTCTCTCTCTCTCCATCTGTCTGTCTCTCTATCCCGCTCTCTTTCTCTGCCCCCTGTGTCACCGTCCCACAATAATGCTGCCCTCTAAATTGGAAAAGCATGTTGACTAGGAGTGCCCACCCCATTTATACATTTGAATTAAAAGCCAGTCAAGCTCAGATTGCAGTGCTAGGGGAGGAGAACTCTGGGGGCTGTTCAGCTGTGTGCAATCATCTTCCTGTCATGTGATTTGCTGGTTCTTTTTCAGTGACACCTTTTCCTGTCACCTGGTATGTGTCCAGCACCACATCTAAGTGGTCGAGCCCCCTTTTCAAAATTTTTTTTATTTAGTTGATTACTTTTTCACCCTTTCGAGTAACTTTGACACTTTTTTAGAGCGTTTTTACCAGGAAATGTTTATGGGGTTTTAAGAGTTGTTTGGTATTTTGTAACTAGGGAGTGTTTGTTCTCGCCACAGTGGAGCAGACACCTCTGTCTGCCTCTCTACCAGTCCATCCGCTCTTTTTCTAATGAAAAGATAAATCACACTGCAAGATAAAAAGACAAGTGAATTGTGCTGCGTCGAGGAAAAAAAAATCTACTTAAAACAGATGAACCTTTTATGGAAATGTGGAAGCGATTAGTTTAAGGGTCGTCTTTTAGAGTAAATCCCAAATGAAACTAGCAGGCCCCATATTTATGAAACCCATAGCAAAGGCTCTTAATGAGGCAATTAAGGAAAGGGGTCGACGGACTTTGATCTAAGCGTGGTGATTTTTACCCAAACATCGCACAGTGATAGATACTCATAACTCAGAGGGCTTAATTGTGCTTAATTTGTTTGGAATAGGAATGTGCTTTCAATTAGAGCGTGGATTTTGGCCTGCATGTTTAAAGGAGGCTGTCAGGGAAAATTAAGAATCTGCTTGCTTTCAGAGTTACTGTTTTTTATCAGCAGACGAGCCAGAGCCCCAAACAGAAGGCGGAGGATAATTAGGAGGCCAGCAGAGTGCTCTGTTGGAGGAGGAGTGAGGGAAAAGATAGAAGAGAGACATGAACGTGGGGCAGAGCAGGATGAAATGAGAATGGCATTTGCCTCCTCACCACCAGGCTTCAGATGCTCGTAACCCATCAGATTTGAAGGTTGTAGGCCCGGCGTTGTGTATTGGTGTAATGTACATGCCTCTGCAAGATGGGTTCAATTCTGGCCAACAACTATTTCAGCAGAAACTCTGCTCCCTATCTTTCCCACTGTATCTCTATCAAATGAAGAGTAGACAAAAACAAACAAAGTTTACAGTTGATTGTGATTATTTCAGATGCTGAAAAGCGTTCCTCGTGAGGTGTGTGTGTTGTGTTTGAGTTTGACATGGTCCCCAGGGTGCTGTCAGGTCTTTGTTTGGTCAACATTTCCGATCACCTTGCCATGGCAGTGAATGAGCCACCTACAAGTGCTGGTTAGGTGTTCATGCCCATTCGTTCTGTTTGATTTTCACATACGTGTGCACTTTACTCTCTATGGCCGTTTGAAACTTCAGTAACGCTTCAACTAACGTTGAAAGGCAAGATGAATTATGCAGTTAACTCATCATATAATGTCATTTATGTATGGCTTCTACATGTTGTGGCACAAGACGCACCCTCATCTGCTGCATCAGCATCACACCAATGACGCCATGGGAGAAAGCTGGCAGGTCCCAGAACCTTTCAGAGGCAACCAGCAGGTCCAGCCCCACCCCTGCAGCACCCCTGCAGCTGCCTTCAGTTGGGATCTTGTCAGGGGCCCCAGTAGAGCAGGCGGGGGGGGGGGGTGACGCTAAGTTGGATGCTGAAGGGAGGAGAAGGAGCCCGAGAACGACACCAAGCCATGTTTTGATGCTGCTCCTCCCCAGTGATGATGGAGCTGGGGAAGGAGGAAGACAACCCAGGAGGAGAAGGGTGGAGAAGCTGCCGATGCTATGACTGCTTGCACCTGTTCCTCCCAAATCACCGCACCGAGGCAACCCCAGGGACGACACAGCCAACACTGAAGAGCCGCCTGTCATTTGATTTACATTTTTCCCTCACCACCTCCACCACTTCTGTTTCAGTTGATAAAATGCCCTCCATGGTGCTGAATGCTTGTCCGGTGTCCATTCCCTTTGTCTCTCATGTAACAGTGTTGGTTATGTATTATATCAGGTGTTGTGTTTAAAAAGCTCTTGGGTATCAGAGAAACACAAAACATTTATAATTAAACAATAAGGCATGAGGTGGTGTGCTATATGCCATTATAAACCGGTTGCTGATAGCCATAGTATGAGACCATACCGTGGGTATGACATTACAACCATTTTTACTGCTCAAATTTTGTTAGTAACAGGTTCAACATAGCAATGGGCATCTTCCTGTTTGATGTAGAGTTGTTACATTTGGTACATAGGTCCGCATCCACACAAGGAACACATTTGCCTTTAGGACCCATGAAGTCCGCCATGATGGATTTTACTTACAAATACAACTGAATTCCTAGTTCTCTGAGATGAATGACCGATCTGTCCATGACTCAGTTTGTAATATCTATGGATGAGGTTCTAACAACACTATATTCACTAGACTACAACATCAAAAGGCAAGGCCACTACTACACTACTACACTACTTTGTATTTTTATGCGGGCAGGTTATAATATATGCATATGTGCAAAAATCTAACATTTAATTAAAACTAAAGAAAATTGGTCATCATAAAACAAATATTTTTCCTTCATTTAATACTTTGTGAAACCTCTCCAAGATACCAACTCTGAATCTTCTATAATGCATAAGGAGGTTGGAGAGTACATTGCAAGAGACCATTCCTTCATACAGAATCTCTCCAGATCCTTCAGATTCTACACTTGGGGAGTCTCCACTTCAGCTCATCCCACAGGTCTTCCATAGGGGTTAGGTCAGGGGACTGGGATGGCCATGGCAAAACCTCCCACAGTTCTTCCATAGGGGTAAGGTCAGGGGACTGGGATAGCCATGGCAAAACCTTGATTCTGTGGTCAGTGAACCATTTTTGTGTTGATTTTGAGGTGTGCTTTGGATCATTGTCCTGCTGGAAGATCCAACCATGGACAGTTTAAGCTTCCTGGCAGAGGCAGTCAGGTTTTGATTTAACATCTGCTGGAACTTGATGGAGTCTATGATACCATGTATCCCAACAAGTTGTCCAGGGCCTTTGAAAGAAAAACAGCTCTACAACATCAAAGATCCACCACCATACACAAGTGGGGATGAGGTAGTTTTCTGCATGGCTATCTTTCTGTCTACGCCGAACACACCTCTGGTGTTTGTTTCCAAAAAGCCCTATTTTGGTCTCATTTGAGCACAGAACCCAGTCCCCAACAACGTGTGGTTATCTAGGTAGCGTCTGATCATAGTTTGAAAACTTTCTGACCCCGAGACCCAACTAACGTCTGCAAAGCTGTGATCCTTAGAGATTCTTTGGCCACTCGAATCATCCTCCTCAATGTGCATGTTGTCAATATAAAACACCAAGTTTTTCCAGATGTTAACATCTCCAGTTGCTTTAAACTTTTTAATTATTATCCTAATAGTGGAATTGGACATTTTCAACTGCTATTGTGTGCTATTTTCCTTTTGCCATTTCCTGATTTGTGCCACTGTACAACCTTTTGTTGCAAATAATTACTGTATTCTCGGGTCTTTCCCATAGTTATGGATGACTATGGGAATTTGGCCGGTGTGTCAACTCATATTTAAACCCCAGTGAAACAGGAAGGTATAGCTTACCACTTAAGTTTTCCACTCAGGTGAACTTAAAAACATAAAATATGAATTGGAATATGCTTCAGTTACATTTTACTCATACGAATTTCAAGGGGTGCCAATAATTGTGGCACACATGTTTTGGAGAAAAATATTTCGTCTTTATTTCTTTCAATCATTGTTCTTCAATTAAAGGTTTGATGTTTTTTTTTAGTGAAAGACCAAGAGGATTAACAGCATAGATTTTTTTCACAGCGAGCTTTGCTTATATTTACCAAGGGTGCCTATATTTAAGTCTCGCTAAACTCTAAAGTGAAGTTTTATTTGGCCACTTTTGTACAAGCTCATTGCTATTGTTTTGGCTAGACTGGTGGAAAATGTAGCGTTAAAAGAAATGGCTCCATGGATGCTACATTATCTTTTCATTGTTTATTTGCGATATTTTGGAAAGAAGGCTAAGGAGTAGAGAAGGAGCTAATTATGGGGAAATGTCTGATTTGCCTTGATGGTGTCACAGTGAGTACATTGCTCAAATCCAGAAACAGACTGCCCTCTGTTAACTGACAATTCAGTATTTCTGAATCTGCTTTTGTTTGGAACCAAAACAAACAACAATTTTTTTGGTAAATGCATGTTGCAAAAAAGGACCATTCCACAATTACAGCAGATATAATGGACATTTTATTATATTAGAATTCATAAAATATACCTATGGCCCCTTCTAAATTGACTTCTTTAGTAAAATTAACTATGGAAGCGGTTGTGACCTAAAATGGTAGATATTTGCATTATGAATTTAGTTTGAGTCCAAATTACTCGACTGCCACGTCCATTAGGGATATTATATCAACAAAGACTTAACTAAAATAACAATTGCTGGTGGAATAGAACTGGAGACACTATAATAATCACACTGCTAGATGTGAACATATGCCCTGAGACCAGCAGTGATGCTGTTTTCCTACAAACTGTCTGAATCTTGAGGTAACACCTTCTCACTCTCATCCCTCTCCCCCTTTCCTCCTCCTCCTCCCACCTCTCCCCAGCTTATTCCTTCTTCTCTTCTTGGTCTCTGCTCCTATTGGCATAGCTCCACAGTGGACTGTCCGGCTCTCCATATTCTCTCTATAACCAGTCGTTTCTGTTTTCGGCCTGAGGTCTTTTCACGCACTGCTCCAACAGAATGTTTTATTGTGTATGTACAGTTAGGTCCGGAAATGATTGGACACTGACACAAGATTTGTTATTTTGGCTGTTTACCAAAGTTTATTCAAGTTACAGTTAAATACTGAATATGGGCTTAAAGTGCAGTCTCTCAGCTTTAATTTGAGGGTATTCACATCCAAATTGGAGGAAGGTTTAGGAATTACAGCTCTTGAATATATAGCCTGCTCTTTTTCAAGGGACCAAAAGTAATTGGACAATTGACTCAAAAGCTGTTTTATGGGCAGATGTGGGCTATTCCTTCGTTATTTCTTCATCAATTAAGAGGTCTGGAGTTGATTCCAGGTATGGCATTCGCATTTGGAAGCTGTTGATGTGAACCCACAACATGCGGTCAAAGGAGCTCTCAATGCAAATGAAACAGGCCATCCTTAGGCTGAAAAAAAAAATCTATCAGAGACATAGCAGGAACATTAGGAGTGCCCAAATCAACAGTTAGGTACATTCTGAGAAAAAAAGAATGCACAGATGAGCTTTGCAACACAAAAAGGGCTGGACGTCCACAGAAGACAACAGTGGTGGATGATCGTAGGATCCTTTCCATGGTAAAGAAAAACCCCTTCACAACATCCAGCCAAGTGAAGAATACTCTCCAGGAGGTAGGCATATCATTATCCAAGTCTACCATAAAGAGAAGACTTCACAAGAGCAAGTACAGAGGGTTCACCACAAGGAGCAAACCATTCATAAGCCTCAAGAATATAAAGGCCAGATTAGAATTTGCCAAAAAACATCTAAAAAGCCAGCCCAGTTCTGGAACAGCATTCTTTGGACAGATGAAAATAAGATCAACCTGTACCAGACTGATGAGAAGAAAAAAGTATGGAGAAGGCTTGGAACAGCTCCTGATCTGAAGCATACCACATCATCTGTAACTCGGTGGAGGCAGTGTAATGGCATGGGCATGCATGGCTTCCAATGGCTCTGGGTCACTAGTCTTTATTGATGATGTGACAGCAGACAGAAGCAGCCGGATGAATTCTGAAGTGTATAGGGATATATTGTCTGCTCAGATTCAGCAAAAACTCAAGCAAAGTTGATTGGACGGCGCTTCACTTTACAGATGGACAATGACCCAAAACATACTGCGAAAGCAACCCAGGAGTTTTGTAAGGCAAAGAAGTGGAATTTTCTGCAATGGCCGAGTCAATCACCTGATCTCAACCTGATCGAGCATGCATTTCACTTGCTGAAGACAAAACGTAAGGCAGAAAGCCCCATGAACAAACAACAACTGAAGACAACTGCAGTAAAGGCCTGGCAAAGCATCACAATGGAGAAAACCCAGCGTTTGGTGATGTCCATGCATTCCAGACTTCAAGCAGTCATTGCCTGCAAAGGATTCTCGACAATGTATTAAAAATGAAAATTTTATTTATGATTGTGTTTTTTTGTCCAATTACATTTGAGCCCCTGAAATAATGGGTCTGTGTATGTAAATTATTGCAGTTCCTAAACGTTTAATACGATATTTTTGTTCAACCCCTTGAATTAAAGCTGAAAGTCTGCACTTCAATTGCATCTCGGTTGTTTCATTTCAAATCCATTGTGGTGGCGTACAGAGCCAAAATTATGAAAATTGTGTCAGTGTCCAAATATTTTCGGACCGAACTATATATTGTGCTAAATGAAACCAGTTTTGGTTTCACCCTCTGTTACTCCGTCTTCCTGTCTGAAGAGCCAGTCAGTCATGTGTTCACAGAAAACACTGCACTTTTTGGTCGTCAGTACGGTAGCCTATTGCCAACATGTGGTTGATGGTTACTGTGGGGATTCTTCCAGTCATTCGCTCTCCTTGCTCTCCCTCAATGGTAACTGTCTCTGTGTGTGTGTGTGTGTGTGTGTGTGTGTGTGTGTGTGTGTGTGTGTGTGTGTGTGTGTCCCCGCGCACCCACGCTTGTGTACAAGGCAAAGAGCATGACCGGAGCAGACAGGCAGATGCTCTCTGTGGCTGTCTCCTGAGGTCTTCCACTTCACGGGCCATTAGAGGCGTCTCATCCCATCAGCGATTGGCCCGTCACTCAGGCCATCCAGCCCCAGAGAGACTCTCTCCTGTTCCCCCTCTCCCTCCCTCAAGCCGCCTGCCTCGTAGATTGCGTGGCGCATGTCAGATGTCACTCGCAATCCTGAGTGATGTGAGCTGGCGTGTGTGGGTGTAAAGCCATTGGTGTTCACTCTGGGACGGTGCGTCTTTCCCCATACGATGCCCTCTGCTCACTAAGTCACCGCCAGCTGACTTTATTCTCTAAAGGTCTGTCAGTGAAATCCCACTTCAGGGACATTCTGGACAGTCTATTTTCCACCATAAGAACACAATGTCATGTTATTACCATTGATGTTGGCTAGCAAAGGCTTGAGGTTGGATTGATTGATCGACTGACTGAATGAATGGTTGATCAGTATATTGACTAAATACACCTACTGCCAATCTTTGAGACATATTAATGCATTAATTAATTTGTATATTGAGTGCCTGAGAGGATGTCAAATAATGTCTTACAATCGCCAATAATAAATGAACAGACTGTAAAGCTTTTCTACAAATTCGTGTTTCCTTTTTTCTGTGCCAGGTGTGTAGAGAGCACTGAGAGTGTGAATAAATGTGGGCTGATGTGATTAACACACGTAACAAAAGATTATGTTGTGCAACAGATTAAAAGAGGTAGCTGCATTAGCACACAAAGTAACAAACACATGAATATCTGTATAGGATAATGCTGGCTCTGCAAACCCCTAAGCTGTTTCTTGTTCCTTTTTTTGTCTTTGTTCTGGAAGCAAAAAAAAAAAAACCTGGCCTCCAAAAGGACTTAATTAGCTTGAATAATAGCCAAGCATGTGTGGACTTAATCCCTTGGCCGAAGCTCTGCGTTAATGGCTTCCTTGTCATTCACCGGCACCGTAAGAAAACATGTTCTTCTTTTCACGTTGTGAGCCGCTTTCTCTCCCCGCATGCTCCCTCCATGGCTCACTGTGCCGAATGAACCTATGGAATGAGCGCTACCCGCTGCGTCAACCCGCCGGCACAGACCTCTCCTTTCATTCCTCCTTCTCTTTTGAATCGGCTGAAGGGAATTATGATGAATCCACTCGTGGTCTGGCATCACGTCGACCCTCTCCACATCCCTAACAAGAGAACAAATTGCTCACTTCCTTCATTCATATTAACTACAGTACAGGCTTTTTTCGTCCAAACCGGGCCCTGCGCGTGCTAGAAGGAGTTGTTGTTTTGGAAGAGATTTTTAGATACTTACGAAAGTTATTTTTTTCTCTCTCTCCACAAACTGAATGAACTGTGAAGCATCTGTGTGGCCAAATTCAAAGCACCGCTGAGTAAATAATGCGTAACATTTTCAACTTCTCTTCATGTGTTTTCTAACTAACATTATACACTTGGAAATTCGAATAATTTGCGCTTTTGATGTCTTCTTTGACCTCGATCAGTGATTTTCCTCATCTTGCTCAATGGATTTCGCTACAGTTGATGCAGTTGATGCGTTAGGTTTATTTCGTATCTCAGTTATACTTGAGTAGGTTTAATAGGATGATGGTTGAGTGCCACTGAGAAGAAGCAGAGCCCAGACCTGAATGTCCTCATAACACTGCAGTATCTCCCATCACGGGTGAAACGGCAAAATACTTATTTTAAGATGGAAATTGAAGTCCCACCACGGCAGCCACAAAAATATGTGTAAAAAGGACTGTCACCTATTCTGCTCTCACCTTCTGTCCCATTACCCCACAACTCCACTCTCTGACAGCAAAGGTGAGTGAGTAAAAGGGATAAAAAAACAACTGGAATGAAACTGGAACAAAATTTTTTATTGGAGATGGAGATGTAAATGAATAAATGGAACCGGGGCAATCCATTCTCATTCTTCTGGGACAGTTTGGCCCGACTGAGCATGACCCTCTCCAGCGGGAACTCACCGCGCATGGCTCAGCAGTCTCCAACCGGTATGAATAGTGAAGGAGGTTGTCCCGTATAGTGCCCTTTCTCTCTCCCACAATGCCGAGGGGCCGAGCCAGGCTAGATTTGACATTCACAGACAATAAATGGCTCCTGACATCTCTTCCAGGGGAAAGTCATTTCCCGAACATTTCTAATGGACCAGTATAAATCTTTTAAATTATAAATCAATAAATAGTTAATACAATAATAGGAATCTTTATAAATATTTAAGTAAGTGGATAGAGAGAGTGGTGTACGGAGAGAGGGTACGAATGTGTGTCTGTAAACCCAAACACACGTGTGCTCTCGAGTGCATAGACACACACACAGAAACACACACAGTCTGTCACAAACCCACACACACACAAACACACACACAAACACACACAGTCTGTCACACACAAACACACACAGAAACACACACAGTCTGTCACACACAAACACACACAGAAACACACACAGTCTGTCACAAACCCACACACACAGAAATACACACAGAAACACACACAGTCTGTCACAAACCCACAAACCCACACACAAACACACACAGAAACACATGCAGTCTGTCACACAAAGTCTGTCACACACAGTTAACATTTAAAAAGTAATTCTTGGTGTAATGCATTCCTGGGTTAGATTTGTGTTTGAGGCTGCCCCCCCCCCCGTGTGTCAGCACGTTCTAGCCCATATTTATTTCGTGTTTATGACAACATAGTTATTCATTACTGTTTTCTATGACACATGAACTGTTGATTTGGGGTTGGACTTGGCATCATGGCCTACTGACAGCAATTCTCTTCTTTAAGGACAATCAATGCCACAGCCAAATGAATGTTTTTGTATAAACATGCAGCAATTTTAGGCATGTTGTTATTGTGCTGGTGTCATTCGAGCCACATATCATTAGAAATATTCTCCTGACAAAACACCTGAGGTGTTTCAAACCGCGCAGCGCACCGAAGCCATGTGACACATCTCTAAGTCAGTGGATGAAGCTGGTTATCCTCTCTTCCCTCTGTCTTTCTGACAACCTTAATGTCATCCTCCCTCTTCCAGAGGTTCATTGTGTGGAACAGTCCCTGCTGCTGCACCGTCTGATCAGCCGTTGGAAACCCTCTCTCTGTCACGCACCCGGCAGGGAAATGACACTCAGTGCGACAGTCCAATTTGCCCTTAACGGATGGCTGCTATCACAGCGCACCGCCGCGCCAGCGTTCACCGGTGACTTTTATTTTGCTTTCTGCCAAGAGAAATGGAGGAGGCCTCCCGGTCTCTCTGAAGAGGGAACACCAGCCACCGCAGCACGTTGCCATCACCTCACCTACTGCTCCAGGGGGACGCTGGGGCCCGTTTGTCTGCCTCCGCTGTCATTGCCCCCACTACACTTACTAGGCCCCCTTACATCCCTATAACACACTTATTGAACTATAGATTCTATTCTGCTATGACTCTGGCTGTTGTTGTTCCTCTTTTTACAGTTGACGTCACCCACATTGGCCCCCTCCTCCTTTAGATCCATCAAATGATAATGATCTCATCTCCGCCCCTCTCTTTTTTGCCCACCCATCTCCCTCTTCCTCTCTTTTTGTCTTTCCATCTCCCTCATTCACTCCTCTTCGGTTGTTTTATCCCGTCTCGAGCTAATCTTTTTCTAAGATATGCACACACACAGACAAACACACAGACACACACACACAGACAAACACACAGAGACACACACAGACAAAAACACACAGACAAACACACAGAGACACACACAGAGACACACACAGACAAAAACACACAGAGAAACACACAGAGACACAGGGGCACACCGACTTTCTCCTTTGTTCATGTCATTCTGTGCCTGTCCTCTCTGTGGCTGCTTCAAGGAGACCTGAGTCTCCACCTCTCATCCCTGGCTCCCACAGCCTTGGGAGGACATGGGCCTCAGTGCTGTTCATTACCCTCCTGTCCCCTCCTCTCCTATCGTAATGAGCCACGCTCTTTTACTGAATCTAATTAGGGGGGTGGACCCCCCCCCCCCCCCCCCCCCCCCCCCCCCCCCCCCCCCCCCCCCCCCCCCCCCCCCCCC